>CABHPR010127181.1:4760-20384 GCA_902168415.1 Peromyscus melanophrys | reverse complement strand
AGTGGATCAAAGACCTCAACATAAATCCAGCTACACTAAACTTAATTGAAAAGAAAGTAGGAAGTACTCTTGAACGCATTGGCACAGGAGACCACTTCCTAAATAAAACACCAACAGCACAGACACTGAGCACAACAATTAATAAATGGGACCTCTCAAAATTGAGAAGCTTTTGCAAGGCGAAAGACACAGTCAATAAGACAAAAAGACAGCCAACAGAATGGGAAAAGATCTTCACCAATCCCACATCTGACAGAGGATTGATCTCCACAGTATATAAAGAACTCAAGAAACTAGACAACAAAATACTAAACAATCCAATTAAAAAATGGGCTAAAGAGCTAAACAGAGAATTCACAAAACAAGAATTACAAATGGCTGAAAGACATTTAAAGAAATGCTCAACATCCTTAATCATCAGAGAAATGCAAATCAAAACGACTCTGAGATACCACCTTACACCTGTCAGAATGGCTATGATCAAAAACACCAATGACAGTCAATGTTAGAGAGGATGTGGAGCAAAGGGAACACTCCTGCACTGCTGGTGGGAATGCGAGCTTGTACAACCACTGTGGAAAGCAGTATGGCGGTTTCTCAGAAAACTAGGAATTGAGCTACCTCAAGACCCAGCAATACCACTCTTGGGCATATACCCAAAGAATGCTGATTCATACCACAAAGATACATGCTCAGCTATGTTCATAGCAGCACTATTTGTAATAGCCAGAACCTGGAAACAACCTAGATGCCCATCAACTGAGGAATGGATTAAGAAAATGTGGTACATATACACAATGGAGTACTACTCAGCAGAGAAAAACAATGAAAGCATGAAATTTGCAGGCAAATGGATGGAACTAGAAAATATCATCCTGAGTGAGGTAACCCAATCCCAGAAAGTCAATCATGGTATGTACTCACTCATAAGTGGATTCTAGATATAAAATATAGAACAATCAGACTATTTTAAATTTTTTATCGGTGGATTCTACTGGAATTTATCGGTGGATTCTGCTGGAATACCCGATGCAGACAAGCACTGGAGAGCTCCTGTGGCAAATCACCCTCTGGAGCGATGGAAGGATCTTTCTACTAACACGTGGAGGAGACCCGACCTAGTGTTGGCGTGGCCCTGGGGTTCTGTTTATGTCTTTCCTCAGGACAATGAGGTTCTTCTTTGGATTCCTGAGCACTGAATGCGCCCTATGGCTGCTGCTGAAGCCTAACATGACAGAGACTTAATGGGTCTTCTTGAAAAAAATCTATCCTTCTGATGTCAATGGAGATTGAGAACCCAACATCTCCAGCTTTGGCAAGCATTAATGTAAGCCTAGGAACTGTAACCATAAGAATGGATTCTCCAGAAGAGCTGCCAGCTAAAGTCGTGCTAGGATCAAGAAAAATGGGCCTTGGCAGTACGTGTTACTGAAGTTGTATCCATGCCAGTGGATGTCCACACAATCCAGAAGAGAATTTGTCATTGCTCTTGCCGCTGTTGCTGTTATAGCAATGGCGCCCACCACTGCTACTCTTTCTGGGATTACCATTTCATAATTGCTTACTACAGCTAGCACAATGGAGACCCTGGCAACATAAGTAGCTACCACAGTTAGTTAATCTCTCACTCTATGGGGCATGATAAATTTAATTCAGTAGCTATATACATCTCGATTGGCTTTGAAAATTATAAATTTATAAACTCAAGTACCAGTTGCTTTTGGGATACTATCTTACAAGGACACCAACGTACAGTATGGCTTGTTAAGGAAGGGAATGGCTCAGTTGCCTTTAGCCTACTGGCTAAGGGTGAGATAGGACCTCTGTTGGTCTTTTCTGTATCAAACACAGATTGCAAGCCCAGTGCCACTTTGAGATCTTTGGCAGCAGTTAACTCTGCAGCTCACACACGATTGAGCCTGTATGACAATGAGTATTCAGAGACGGGTAATGCCTGGGGGGCAATCACCAACCTAAGACAGAGCACCTGTGTGGCCGGGACAGGCGTCTCCATGACGGGTAAGGTGACCTGCTGACGTCCCACGCAACCCAAGTCAGAAGCTCATTTTTTAACAAAAGGGGGACCTGTAGGATCCTGGCCCCCGTTTTGGGTAACTGTTGCCTTGCTTGCGGACCTTGACCTTGATATTCTCCCTATGCTAATTCCCTGCCAGGTTCCACCCTCATGAATGCTTAAGGGAAGTTCCTTGCCTGGTACCCTGAATAATGGGCGTTAACAGATTAGAAGCAAGATTGTAAAACATCAGTAGCGAACTTCTGCCCTCCAGGGTCCTCCCATTGTGCTGTAAGCCTGTATTTAAGACCTCCTCCCCCTTGAATAAATGACATTCAACATTTAAAATTAAAATATATATATATATTATATATATAATTGAATGAATACTGTGAATGTTATATATGAATACCACAAGTGTGATTAATATCATGAGTGTAATTAATGAATATCATGAATGTAATTTCAAAAAATAAATAAATAAAGTTAATAAAAAAAAAAAAGAAATGTAAGAAAAAAAGAAAAGAGGAAAGTAGGGGCAGAGCATAGTGACTCAAACTATAGCCCTTACAATCACAACCCCAGAAATCTGAATACATCAAAACCCCAAACTGTGCTGGAGAGATGGGTCAACAGCTAAGAGCACTGGCTGCTCTTGCAGAGGACCTGGGTTCAATCTGCTGCTGCTTTGGAACTGAGGACACGGCACGTGCATGCGCTATACAGTCTTAAGGTCTTGGGGGTTTGTTGCTTTGGATAGAAAAGGGAGGTTTGGGGGGAGGTAGGGTACAGAAGTACTGGGGAGATCCTGAAAATGAGTCTTCAGCTAAGCACATCTGAAAAGCAGTGGCTTAGAGTCCTTTCAACTTTTTAAGCCCAAATCTTGTTCCTGCTGTTATCTTTTTGTCTCTCTGTCTTCTCAACAACATTAAGCATCACGTTATTTTCTACCTTTAAATTGTATTTGACATGTCATTGCTTTTCTGCTCTTGTGCTTCTTCAAGATGCTATTGTCCCAAGGCCGTGCTCATCCTAAAATTGTTTGAATAGCAAAAAAACTAAAATATTTGTTTCTGTTTTTCTCTTTAAAAGTCCAACAGTATGTTTTCTTTAAAAACTTGAAAACTCGCCAGGCAGTGGTGACGCATGCCTTTAATCCCAGCACTCAGAAGACAGAGGTAGGTGGATCTTTGTGAGGTCCAGGCCAGCCTGGTCTATAAAGCGAGTTCCAGGACAGTCAAGAATACACACATAGAAATTCTGTCTCGAAAAACAAAAGCAAACAAACAAAAACTTGAAAACCCCCTTTGAAAATTCAAATTCTAGTATTTATTTAAATATTGTTGCTGCTGGTGGATTTTTATCCATTTGTCTCTTCTACTTCTGAAGGTTTTCTCAAAAAAAATATAATAATTTAGCCCTCTAGATAATTCCTATCTCACAGAAGAAAACTCTATTAATAAAGTCATTTTTCTATGTTCTTTAAAGTGCGCCTCTCTGTAGACTTCTCTATTCTTATTATTCGGCTATTTTTATGTCCTTTTTTTTCCTTTTGAAAAACTTTGTCTCTGAGTAGCCCAAGCTGTACTCAAACTGAAGATCCCTCTCCTTCACTGTCCTGGATGCCAGGAATGCAGATGTGTGCCACCACACTCCACTCCTCCTCCTCTTCCTCTTCTTCCTTTTCCTCCTCCTCCTCTTCCTCTTCTTCCTTCTCCTCTTCCTCTTTCTCCTCCTTCTCCTCCTCCTTCTTCTCCTATTTCTTGAGCTTTTGATTTTTTAACCTTTGTCTCTAATTCCATAGTCCCATGTTTTTTAATATCTTACACTTCAATGATTCTATTTGGTCTTTTATTCTTTATTCTTCCCTACTGTTTTTAGTAGAATTGAGCTTTTTCTCTTATTTAATGAATATAAGCTTTGTCTGAAATTTTCAAAGTATAGACAAAGGGGGGATCTCACACTAGGAAACAAGGTAATAAGAAATTCAGAGCTGTCCTTAAGGTTCCTTAAATTCTAGAATCTAGGAATATACAAATGCACCCTGCATTATGGTTGATGTTAATGTCAACTTGTCACGAATTAGTCACCTGAGAAGGGAACTTCACATGAAGAATGGTCCTGATAGCCTTGATGGATGTCGGAGGACCCACCCCTACTGTGGGTGGCACCTTCCGGTGACCCAGATAAAAGGGGGATTTCAGAAGGAAGACCTTTTTGTCTGCCTCACCTTCCTTCTCATCACTGAGTTCATTTACTCTGTTGCTGCTGCTGATTCCTTCACTGATAACAGAGTTTCCAGGTTCCTGTATAGACTAAGGACAAACATCTCTCCGGGAACAATCTGAGTTTTTCACACCAGATTGGGACTACTGAGGCACCCGCCCTTGTGGACTGAACAAGAACTAAGTTGTCAGCCTCCACAATGAGAGACTGCTACTGCTGGACTGCTCCAGCTGCAAGACACAGCCTTGTTAGGAATTTGCAATATGAGGTACTGTTTTCAAATTCTTCCAGGGGGTAGGGAGATAGCTCAGTGCATACTATATATAAACAGAGAGAGAGAGAGAGAGAGAGAGAGAGAGAGAGAGAGAGAGAGAGAGAGAGAGGTGACTCAAGCCCTTTGGAGGAATCCAGAAGGTTGTGAGTGGATCTCAGATATTGGACGTTTGGAATTTTGTAATTACCCAAGATGTTAGAGATGCCAGAGTTATGAGATACCTGCCAAGGAAGGCTGCTGACGGGGAGTGGAATGGGCCCAAAAGAAAGAAATGTGTTGCAGTAAATAAATCTGAATGGAATTGGAAATCTGAAGAGCATTTTGATATCAGATGTGAAGATGTAGAGTTTGGAGTTTGCCCAGCTGGTTTTCAGTCTTGTTTTGGTCCAGTATTTCCTTGCTATATTCCCTTTCCTGCATTTTGGAATGGTAATGTATATCCTATGCCATTATATGTTGGAAGTATATGATCTGCTTTTTTATTTTGATTTTTACAGGGGGATTACAGTTAAAAGACTATATGAATCTCAGAAGAGACTTTGAACTTTGGTCTTTTAAACACTGTTGAGACTGTGAAGTTGGACTACATGCAGTTTGCATTATGATATTGTTACAAGCTTATGAGGCCAGGGAGTGGAATGTAGTAGTTTGAATGTAATTGGCCCTCATAATCCCATAATCCCATAATCCCATAATTTCATAGGGAGTGGCACTATTAGGAGGTGTGGCTTTGTTGGAGTGGCTATGGCCTTGTTGGAGGAAATGTGTCACTGTGGGGGTAGGCTATGAGGTTTCATATACTAAGGGTACTGACTATTGATTTCCTGTTGCCTGCAAGATACAGGACACTCGGCTATTTCTCTAGCATGATGATGTCTGTGTGCATGCTGCCATTCTCCCTGCCATGGCGGACTGAACCTCTGAAACTGTAAGCAAGCCACTCTCAATGTTTTCTTCATAAGAGTTGCTGTGGTCATGGTGCCTCTTCACAGCAACAGGAAACTCTAAGACAGTAACTTAATTTCTCAGTTTTCCTTCTACATCTACATATCAAAAGAAAATGTCAAACAAAGTTTTTCCTACCTACCATGATCCAGAATCGAAGCAAGTAGGCAGAAGACATTTATTTACCCTTCCCATCTAATATCTAACTTGAAAATAATCCAGAAGTAACCCCAATCCCATATCTAAAGGGTATTAAATGCCTGTCACTTATTTTATAAGTTCTATTGCTTACTTCAGTGCATGAAGGTATGGGAATTTTTTTTTTTTTTTGAGACAGGGTTTTTCTACGTAACAGCTCTGACTATCCTGGAATTCGCTTTGTAGACAACTCACAGAGATCCATCTGCCTCTGCCTCCCAAGTGCTGGGATTAAAGATGTGCACCACACTGCCTGGCTGGGAATTTTATTTTTAAGTAAAGGAATCATGAGTCTTATCTACACTGATGAAAACAAATGGAAGTGTATAGACCATTTATTATTTTCACGTATATTAAACTTTCAAAAGAAACCTATTCCTAGGCCATATACTGTAATGGGACTTTCTTTGCACCACCAGCTCCAAATAACGACACGAAGACTTCTTATTAGTTATGAAAGCTTGGTCTTAGCTTAGGCTTGTTCCCAACGAGCTCTTATAACTTAAATTAATTGGTTCATATTAATCTACGTTCTGCCATGTATCCTGTTGCCTCTTCTCAGTGTCTCCCTGGCAAATACCCCACCTCTCATATTCTCACCCCTCCAACCCCCGAGTTCCTTTCTCTCTTCAGAAGTCCCGCCTATCCTCTCCTGCCTAGCTATTGGCCATTCAGTTCTTCATTAAACCAATCAGAAGGCGCCTTGGCAGAGACACATCTTCACAGTGTGATCAAATATACTGTAACACATTACAGTCATCAATAATATCACAGCTGATAGTAAAACCTGCCCCAAAACAAATTTTTAAAACTAAAAGCCCACTTCACGAATTTGCTTCTGTTGAACCAAACAAAATGAAATTCCTGCAGTCAAAGTTTTTTCTGAGGCTGAGCCAGTGTAATGTGAACAATTCCCTAAAGCTGTGTTATCACAACAGTTAAAACAAAATGTTAGCTGCATTCTTGACTGAACTGGTAGAGCTTTGATGGGTTCTAAGCATAACTCAGATGCCATTGTTATTTTACATTCTTGACAGAATCTATCCCACACAGTCAGGAGGATCTATCACTATTTTTCTCTGATAGTCCTCTTCTGTCTTCATGTAAATATCGTGCTGAATCCTCAACAGTTTTCCCTAACCATGCTGCTGTTAGTCCAGAGGAATTGAGCAGCAGTGTGCTGCACAGAGCAACCTAAACTTTTACATGAGAAGTGATGAGTCTGGCCAGAAACCACGGAATTCACTTGAAAATAGAAACTCAAAGCCAGGCAAGGTGGCACATGCTTTTAATTCCAACATTCAGGAGGCAGACAGATTTCTGTAAATTCTAGGCCAGCCTGGTCTGCAAAGGAAGTTCCAGGACAGCTACGGCTGTTACACAGAGAAACCCTGTAACCCTGTCAAAAAAAAAAAAAAAAACTCAAAATGCAAGCACCACCACTATGTTGCATCTTTTAGGAAAATACCATTATCAGGCAATATTAATCATTATCTGGTGATTCCAATGACATCATGGAGCGGGGGAAGAGTCTCCTCTGTGTTGAATATGTTAGGCACCTTTGATTATTTCCAACAACTAAATGAGAACTAAAAACACATTGTAGCCAGCACATTTCCTTTTAATTTTTAAATCCATGCATATTATCACAGAAATGAAATCCATATGCCTATAAAACTTCATTTACACTTTGCACTTTAGAATATGTGACAGTCTCTCTATAAATCTTTTAATGTCTTTATTTACTTTTGGAAGCATCCGGTTTGTGAAAACAAACTCCAAATAATCAGAACCAAGCTGCCATCTTCCATGGATGTGCACCCTTCACACATGACTGATAAGACTGCAAACATGTGGAACAGATTCGTGAACACCCTTTGGAGCAAAGAAGTGCTGTTAGAAGACCTAAGAAGTGCTTGTGAACGTTTTTGGTAACACTAAATTCTACAGCTATCTTTTATGTTGTGCTTGGTCACAGATTTGGAGTGAGTATGCATATGTTTAAGGCTTCGAGTATTTGAGAGTGACAGAAGAGGATGCAGGGCTCTTTCTCTCCTCATAGCTCTAAAAATTGTACCCAGTCTTTCTAAAAGGGAAGTTTTTTTCCATGTACTATCTCCTGAAGATACTGAGTTAAAAATTTTCGTGGTTTTTATTGTTGTTGTTGTTGTTGATGATGATGTTATTTGGGTTTTGGTTTTTTGTGGGTGTTTGTTTGTTTGCTGTGTGTGTGTGTGTGTGTGTGTGTGTGTGTGTGTGTGTGTGTGTGTCCTGGTGGCAGCCAACCCAAGGAAGGGAATCAGGGTTGGGGGATTCCAAACATGGTGACTTGATCTTAATAAAGCTCATTTACCCACTGAAAGGAGTGAGACACAAGCCAAAGCCCAACAGGGTCACCCATAATCAGCCCACTAAAGACAGCAGCAGATTCAGAAGATTTTCCAGCTCTGTAGAAACGTATTCCCCAGGTACCACAAGGTCTCTGGAGACACTCCCAGGTTTGCTGATGTGGCACAGTGCATGATCACATAAAATGAAGCAAAATGGACTTGATGCAGAAAGTCTATTTCAATGCAGTATTTATGACTACCTGCTGCCACTAATCTCTCTGGCCTAGCCATAAGATCCCAAATAGTCTTAAGGTCTTGGTGGCCATCTGAAGTTACCAGATTTGTTCAGTAGCTGACAAGTCCCTGCCCCTTCTAATGCTATTGATTGTTCTAGCCAATTCAGAAACTAGCATTAACGGTCTTGATAATAGGTGGTGGATCTTTCACAGACCTATAACGTACAGAAAATACAGTCTTTGAGACAGTGGCATGAGTTAATTCCCTGACAAATGTTTGTGTACTGAGGCAACAGAACAAAGCTTGATGTGGTGGTACACTTGTAACCCCAGCTCTCAGGAGACTGAGCAGGAGAGTCTCAAGTTTGAGGCCTGCACAGTGACTTTTGTGACCCGCCAGGTCTATATGGTGTGATCGTGTCTGAAAAAAGGAAGAGTAAGAAGAGAAAAAGGAGTTGGGGAGGAAAATAGTCCGGGAAACAATAGCAGTGTTATCAGGAGCTGACAGGAAGCAAGCAAGTCTCCGTGACTGCTGGCACTAGGGACTGAACTTAGGGCTTGTTTATTCTAGGTGAGTGCTCACCCAGTGAGCTACATCTCCAGGTTTGGTTTTGAGATAGCTTGGTTTGGCTTGTTTGTTTAATTGGCTTTGCTTTTTATTTTGGTGTAGACTCTTACTAACTTGCCCAGGTTGGCTTTGAATCAAAAAAAAAATCTAAGATTATAGGCCTGTGCCACCAGGCACAGGATTCTGTTAATGACTATTATGAAATTTAATTATTACAATAGCCCAGACAAGAAGTGCATTTCCCATTGAACAGATGAGGAAAAGAGGCTGGTAGTTTTGTATAATGTCACCCAAAGTGACACAAGTGGTGAGTGGAAAAATACAGGATTTGAACCAGCGTTTGTCTGACTGAGCCAGTCTCTGGGCACTATACACTCCCATTTTCCATATTTCTCCAAGCAGAGCACTCGTCACATTGGGCAGTGTGGATCTCATATGTGGAAATCCTCAGTAGAGGTGGTGAGAGAGGCCCCTTCTATCCAGGCCAAGAAAGAAATCCTCTGTACTCCACGTACAAAATCCTCTTGGGATTTGACCCTAACAGTAACTAACAAGAGATGGGTTCCTACCTCCCTTTGCTGTTTACAACATCTGTAACATGCCATCCCTCACAGAGGAGCAGTGTGAGCAGATGTAAATAACTGAAAATGAATGAAGCATTGCTAGAAGAGGACAAGTTGTTTGAATCATCCCCCAAAACTCAAAATTTCACAAATGTGGATGAAATTGATTTCACTTCCTAAAAATATAAGTTTAGAGTGGGTTCCTATTAAAACTAATATTGTTTGTTATCTAGTCAAAGAACTAACTGAACATACATCTAGATCGCAAATGAGGTCATAAGTGAGATCTGTCTTTGAACGGCTACTGACATCTAACTTTTGACATCTAACACATCTGGTTATCAATAGAAATAACTGCCACAACAAAAATAGTGCTCCTCGTACATGGATATTCACAACTGGAAAGGGTATGGCTTTCACAGAATGATTGCTTTCTCCTTGCAGTGTTATCTTCCTTTTTATCTTCCTGGAACAATGTGCCCGCCCCCTTGTGGCCAGAATGATAATTTTCCTTTCCTAGATAGAGCTTAATCACATCACAACTTGTTTGCCCCAGGATCATTTTAATGTATTCGGTCCGCTTGGAGTTCCAAATCAACTTTGAAAAAGAAAAAATCCAGTTTCCTTCCATTCATTTGATATCTCACTTCATTTTTAATCCCAGAAGTTTGCTGCTAAATCAAAACCAACTAGTTACCTAAAGGAGTTTCGTTTTATTCTTTGTTATTTGAAAATCTTATAACACTAAAACATCCTCCACCAGCACTTGGAGAACTCTTGAAAGCTAAAACTGCACAGTTGCTATGAGAAAGACACTGGAAGTTATCCATCAAGTCAGTACATCTCACCAGAGAAAAGGGAAATGAAATGTTACAGGATGGAAATGCAATTTAATAGCTGAATGAACATTTGATCGGTTTATTTCATCCCTAAGAAGAAAAAGGGAGAGGGGAGGCACCCAGGTGGTTAAATTGTAATACAGTAGAAATTCTATCACCCATGAAAACTGTAATTGGGATTCCACTTTTGGATTTGGCCAGCCCAGAAACAGATGTGTGTTTCAATGAGAATCCCAGGCTTTACCTCCTCAAGAAATGCTATTTGGACTAAAAACAGGGCTTTCAACTAGCCTATGCTCCAAAGAAGTGACCAGGCTTAATTGACTGTAATTGTCCCAAGTGTATAGAATTCCTAGCTGGATTGGGCCTAAACGTGTGGTTCTCATTGTATGACCTTGAAGAACTAGGTTGCTCCTACTTCTCTGCTCTTGGAGGGAAAAATATACAAAAACAGGGAGAAAATGACTTTATCTAGTTGAAATCCAAAGATTTGAACAGAAGCATCTCAGCCACAGGGCATTTCCTCAGGGAGTGAGGCTAGATAGAGACAATGAGGTTGAGGTGAAGGCCAAGTACCACTGTGTGCATAATTCTCTCCCATTTAGTGAAAGGAATCAAATGTTTCTCATTATTGGCCTGTAGGGGTGCACAAGTCTTTCAACTGAGTTCCTTCAATGCATTCTGGCAAGATACTAAATTCATATCATCCGAATCGTGGAGCAGGTAGTATTTCTTTTGAGAAGAAACTCTGGCCCGTGTAATTCCAGCTAGAGAAGCTGGTGCCAGGAAATCGACAGCAAACGATACCCAGACCACAGTTGAATTCAATAAAGCTCCATCTTTTTACAGGAGTCAAGAACAAGCAAATGGGAAATGGGGAAATGCAGTTGTCAGGGAGTGCAGATCACCACCAGCAGTCTAATTCCTGGTGGATTCCAGTGAACTGTGGAGAGCTGAAAAGGATGCCTGTGGCGAGTCAGTAGCCCTTCAGTGTCTCTCTCATCCTTTCTTTCCTTGCCCAGAGAGACCTGATTCCCTCCCAAGACTAGGAAAACCAACTTCACCACCTCCTTCCCTGGTCTGAAGGAGTCAGGTTACCTTCCAGAAGAACTGTGTCTCTTGTCCCTCAGTCCCCTTCCCCTTGAGTTATTGATTCTCCTTGCTACAAAGCAGCCACTTCTCTCAAGGAAGTTATTACAACACAATCTAAGTACTTCCTCCAACAAACATCGAAACAAAATCCTGTCTTTAGTCACTGAAAGCACGAAGCTGGCCCTCTTTAAAAATACAGTGTTTTTTAATAAACCCTTGTTGTTGATATGTATCCATCCAAGAGAAGTAAATGAGTGCGGTAGAGCTGGAGCAGCTGGTGTGCAAGGAGCAGACATGCATTCCATGAGTGTATGTGCAGCACAGGCCCTCCCTGGGCACTCGATGAAGCAGAAACAAGTCCTTTGCTGAAAGAAGGGCATAAGGGAGGTGGCAAGAGCATTCACCTGTAAGAGCAGAGTCTAGGAAGAAACATTGAGCTTTCATTTTGATGACTATACTGTATATTACTCTCACTCTTTCAAAACCACCAGAGGGCCATCTGAGTGGTTCTTTCTTTGTATAGTTTTCTTTTTTATATGTCTCTCTATTTTTCAAATTATTCTTAAAGTAAAAGGCACATCATCACCCAGAGACAATCTCTGAGTAGTGGGTCTCTCTCAAATTATTCTACCCTTCATGTTGCTATAAAATTGCATGGTGAGTCCACAATTTCTCTAGAGCTCCGGATGCACAGAGAACAAAATGCCATCTTTCCAATGTGATTTAAATTCTGTATCTGCCACCAATCTTAGAAACAATTCTCTGACCCCTTTTAACAGCTAAACAAAGTCATCTCAGGGGAAGCCAAGAAAAGGCAATGCCAATCTTCCTACTGAGGGTTCCTGCAAGCATTATTACTACATTGGAAGGGTGTATCTCACAGATGGGACTCAGTGGCTAAGGGGGTCTGCAGTCCTCTGTCACCCTCAGTGGAGCAGGAACTTAAATGGAGTTCACTGGGACTCTTCACAGCCCCAGACTCAGAAGAGTTTATCCCTCAGTATCTAACAGGAAAAGCCAAAGCCTATTGGTATTGTGACTACTGTGTGCCTCCCTTATATACCGCCCCCCAGAGCCCAGAATGCTGTAAGACTCACCTTTCATCACAGGCTACCAAAAACAATGGGGGAAAGATCTAGATCTGAGAAGTATTTCTCTTTGGAGATGGGACAAAAAAAAAAGTCTCCTTCTATCATCCTGAGTTGGATTTCACGAGGCTCCTAGCCTTTATCCCTGAGTAGCTTACACACAGATGGGAAAACAAGGAAAGAAGAGGTGGTAAAAATCAAGATGGAGACCACAGCATAAGTATTTCTAGTGTTTACAGAAAGGGTTGCAATGCCTACACAGTCTAAGCAAGCCAGTCCTTCTCCAGGAAGCAAGAAAGGATCCCTGAAACTCAATGCCAGGATTACTCAATTCGATGAGGGTGCACTCATCTAAGCTCATAAAGGCTAGCTGAAGTCACAGATGCCCTGCTACTTCTTCACACTCCCCTCCCAGTCTCCTTAAGACCCACTTCTCTGCAGGACCCACTGGCTTATGGAGAGCTGGCCAGACTGTCTCAGAGTCCAAGTCCCAAACCTGACTCTTAGATGAGATGAGATTCGGTCACTCATTTCTATGTCCAAGGTCCGTCTTTGTAACCTGCTGTGTGATCCACTGAAAGTTAATCCATCGCTAGCCCTCCATATTTCTGTCTAAAAATGGAACATTTCAAAGTCAAGAGACTTTAAAATCTGAAAAAAGTCTCCATATAAAGAAAGTGAGTACTGTTTTATGACCAGTGACTTCAACAGGCACTATTATTTTAAAAATGCAGTGAAAATTACTTCCCACTGGCCCTAAGGATGTGAGAGCAGAGCAGGCAACCACAGAGGCGGTGCCACTTTCAAGCAATAATTCTACTCAAAAGTCTCTTCCCTAGTTTCAGAAAGCCAAACACTGTGAGGAAAAACAAACAAACAAACAAACAAACAAAAAACAGTCAGCCAGAAACTCCTTTGTAGTTTAAAAGCACTTGATTGTTTGGTAACCTGAGATAATTTCCTTCAGCTTTTAGGATGTTAGAAAAGAAAAAAGAAAAAAAAAAAAAAAAACCTCCATTGTCACCCACTGTCTTTACCCTTTAATAATTCACTTTATTTTAGGGTGGCTTCTGCAACTGCCTCTGCCCTCGGGTCTCCAAAGCTGAACTGGCATTTCCTGGGTTCTAGCCAAGCTGGTCCTGAAGGAGAAAGGGAGCCACTGGCCACATCAATCTGCTAAAGCCACCGACAAATGTCCCTATGCAGGTCACTTTCTTTTTCACCATCTGCCCAAGCTGGCCAGTGAGCTCTCAAGAAAAATCAAGGAAACATCTTTCTCTGACTCTGTGTATCCTGGATGGAGAGATGCGGGAGCTCAGGGTGAGCACAAAACACTGCTGAAGACACAGGCTTTCTCCCTCACCAAGCGAGTTTCAGACTTTCCTTTATTCAAAGGCAGCCACGTTTAACAGGTGATGTCAGATTCTCACCAGTAATATGTTTAGGACTACAAAAATTGCATTATACTCTTGAGCCCCACCACCAGTGTGCTTGAACTTGAATTCAGTTAATAGCCCTTGTGCATAGCTCCAGCGGACACCTCCTGGATTCCTTGGGTTTTGCCCATCCCTATTCCTTGCAAACCAGAAGCCGGGATGAACCTTGGCATCTTCAAGTAGTTTGTTTTTCAGAATTAACAAATGTATTGAGCCTTGAACACCCCCAAACGATGCCGATGGCTTTGCTGTTAGATTAGGCAGTGTTGGGTGGAGAGGACTAGAACACCCTCAGCCCCAGTGTCCCTTTCCCCCATCCTCCTTTCAGGCGACATTAACTCAGAAGCAAAGCCAACCCAGTCACTGGGCACAGATAAAAGATTTCCAAACAATATTCAGGGGGTAGGGGATCAACCCCAGGAAGGCGTAGTCTGGTTTGTTGCTATAAAAATATATGATAAAAGGCTTTGGTTTCTTTTCTCCTAGGTTCGAGCCCCACTCCCTGGGAACTGTGGGTTCTCAGAGGAGTCAAAGTTATAGAGGGATAGGTCCTTGGAGAGCACACTGAATCTTTCGAGATTGGAGAAGTAGAGTCGAGGAAGCTGTAGAGATGAAGAAGACTCGGACTTTTGATGGTAAGAAAAGTGAGAAAGCAGAGAGACTAGGAGATGGAGAAAAAAGGGGGGAAGTAAAGAAGGAGAAAGGACTGGGATGAGAACACAGAGGAGGAAAGAGAGAAGGGGAGGAGGAAAGAGAAAAGGGAAGAGAGGAGATGGATATAGGTGCGGGCAAAGGCAAAGAATTAAGTTGAGGCTGTGGATGGGGGCGGTGGGATCCTCTGTCCGAGCTAGGATTAGTAGAAGGATGCAACCATCTAAAGCCAAGGTTCAGAAAAGCCTAAAAAATCCCAGGGGCTCATTGAGGGAGCACAGCGGACTGGCCAAAGGCAGGACGAGGCCAGGGCAGCGCCGGGCCCCAGCTCCTTGTGTCTAGGCGGAGGCCGAGTGAGCTGAGCGGTGCAGCCCGCCCGCTCCTCTGCGTTGGGCTGTGGCTCTGCGAGGGGACAGCCCCTACGAGGTCGAGGCCGGGATGGGCAGTCCGTGTAAGCTACCAAGCGCGTCCGACGCCTTGCCGCCCGGACTGGGGGGCTTTCTGTCGGCCCCTGCGGAGGAAGCACAGGAGCATCGGGTCACTGCCCAGAGCTTAGGCAGTGGGGCAGGACGCCGTCATGTCGTCATGTCACGGACTAGGCTCCCGGGCCTTTCCAATGCCTGGAAGCGGGGCGGGGGGGAGGGGGGGAACACGACACGCTCACCCTTCCCTGTCTCCTTCAGAGAGCCACGCTCTCTGAAGTAAGGCGGGCTAGGTAAGTAGATCTCCTCACCCGGGGCGTTCACACCTGATAATGACCAGGGAGGCAAGCCTTCCCTCTCTGCCCTGGATGCCAGGGGTGGTGTGGAGGACTTCAGCTCCTAAGGAGACTTCAGAAGATAACTAATCCGGTGCTGACACCCGCAAAGCATGTCCTCCGACACCGCCACCCCCCCTCATCGATCCATTCCAGACCCCAGCGGTGAAGGATGGAGGTATGCGGGGTCCAGAAAACTCGCCACCAAACATTCCTGGGGACCTCAAACATAAGCCAAGCTTTAGGTAAGCAGCTGAATACTGCGGGCACAGCCCATCCTGGGGACTG
Organism: Peromyscus melanophrys; assembly: GCA_902168415.1. NCBI lineage: Eukaryota > Metazoa > Chordata > Mammalia > Rodentia > Cricetidae > Peromyscus > Peromyscus melanophrys. Next base: position 4,879 of record CABHPR010127181.1, on the reverse strand, counting down.
TGGTCCCAGGGATTAAGTGGCAGCGGGCTGGCTGGATCAGGCGGTATTCTCGGCATTGCTCTGTTATTTGGGGTTTTCGGAAGGGGCCCAAGTTTTGCTACTGGAAGCCAGAAAGTTAC
>CABHPR010127180.1:18054-32207 GCA_902168415.1 Peromyscus melanophrys | reverse complement strand
ACACACACACACACACACACACACACACACACACACACACACACACACACTCGCTTGGGCTATTATGTTCCTCTAGGTAGTATGAAAGGAGAGGAAATATTACATCAAGCCAGAGCAGGAACCAGAGCCCCCTTCTGGCATTCTTGGCCTCTAGTCAGAGCTGAACTAAGGACATTTCTGACAAGAATCATGGTCCTTGTCCTTAAATGGGACTGACTATTTTCTGTCTCCTATCCTCATCAATGTGTGCTTAAAGAGGGAGAACTTATAAACTACATTAGAGGAAAGCTGATTATGAGATGTGAGGCCAACAAGATATCTTCCAGGATTGCTTTACCAGGGTCATAGTGTGCTAATTACAAATTTACATCAAATTACCACATCAGTAGATCAAATCTGAATCTACAAGAAGCTTACCAGTGAGGTAGCACATGATCCTCTATGCTCTTCAGCAAGTCACAGCTGCTTGTTGGAAGGTCCATTCCAGATGTCTACTGTCGAGAACGATGAAAAGGAGATAGTTTGTACCTGGCAAGAGGAGATGGGCATAGCTTCTTACAGAAGCCTGATTTTCCGTGTCAAAGGAATGATTCACAAGTCCCTGCCCAAGGCACACTACCTGTCATCCAGTGTCACATCTATGTGCCATCATCATCACCATATCCAGCCTAGTGCATCTTATATACTGTTTCCGAAAGGATGTTTCCTTAACCTGAGGTAACATCACACAGTGGTACACTGTGCACTGTTCTACTGTTCCTTCGACTTCAATTGTATCAGAACAGTTAGGAGGTCTGTGTGGTCGGGCCGTGACAGTCTTCCTCTGCTACCTTAAAAGCTCTGTGAAAAGAGAAATGTTATAAGTTACTTCCTAAATCCATTATGGAGTTTCACTTTCAAAACCAGAATGGTATATTCTTTTCAAACAACAGAGAGAGAGAGAGAGAGAGAGTGGAAATAAGAATTAGAACAAAATGTTTTTGCCCCACTTACTTTTATTCTTCTTCTGCGTGTTTTTCTCTGCAAAGATAGAAATGACAGAGATGGTTTTTCAGGGGACCATCTGCAGCAAAATAGGAAATAAAAAAGCAAAACACCCTCTCCTTTTTCCATTCTCTCCCTGAAGCCTTCTGAACACAAACTCAGTTGACTTTGTTTACTCAAGACTCCTCCCTGTGGTGGTGTGGTGGGGAAGGCAGGTGAAAATGAATAGAAGGTGTTGGTAATGCTACCAGCCAATCAGCATGCATACCAGCAGCTCTGCCGCCCCTTGGGTTTGTCGGTTGTGCTCTCTTTGAAGATACGTTGTGCTCTGAGCATTTCTGACACGCAAGGCTTGACATCCTTCAGGCTGAGTAAGAGGTAACAAAAACCTGCAGAATATCCAGAATGACCATAGTTTTCAAGTTAACAGTTGTTTGGGGCCAGGTAAGAGTCCCCCACTTCTCTTTTGCTGTTTTGAATACAGTTTTTCTTAAAAATCAGGTACAATGGTACCACTGAGGGACAATGTTTATGTGCTCATTGAAGTTCTAGACATCTTGTTTTCCATCTAAGGTATCAAAAACATAAATAAATCTGATGTTCTGCGTCAAACCCACGAGCATTTTTATTGCTATAATAGAGGGCTGTTGCAAATGTGATGCTCTTGTGCATAAAACCATTCTCACATCTTAGAAGCTGTATTTCTACCAGAGGTGATAATGGGGACTTATCTTTTGTGTCTTTAAACTTGCAAATATTTCCTGGAAAGACGCTCTCTTCTCAACTCACAAGGAAATGAAACCTTGTATTTCACCATCATTACTTAGTAAAAATCATAATGGGGTTAACAACTGTCTCATCTATTATTTCAAGATTAGCTATGCTTAAAGATTTCTGATAGTGTATTTAATAGAGTGCACTAATGAACCTATGCTATTAACGATAAAGAGCAAGTGATATATTGCTTAGTAAAGTGGGAGTAGTTTTAAATGAACTAGGAAGAAAACCTTTCATTAGTTTAAGATTTATAACTTTTATTTTAAATATGCACAGCATTAAAAATATAAAATCTGCTTCAAAAATTAACTCATTTTAGCATCTGTATTCATAATAAGGAAAATGACAGTTCTAAGATAATGAAGTTTTTTGAATTACTGAATGGATTAAAGTGATCTGAAGGATTATTTGACAGTAATGCCAAGAAAATTTTGATATTTTGATATAGCCTTTGATATAACAAATATGCTTCACAAGATTAATACTGAAAGTTTGTTCTATGTATAGAGTTCCAGTATAATTTGGATCAGAAAGTTTAAGGGTATTATTTCAACAAGTTACATTTGAAAAGACTAAGGACTGATGAATTGAGTTTCATTAACGGACAGCAGGCTCCCTAATGAGATGCAGTACTCTGAAGGCTTCATCCAGATTTTGGATGTTCAGAACAGGCTTCCAGTCAGCCTCACTGGAGGCAAACTGCTTCCCACAAAAGGGTCTTCTCCAGTTGAAGCTCTTTTGGGTTAACGTATTCTTGGTAGAATTATCTCACCCATTGATTGCTGCCCTGGGAATTTCAGTGTTCCTGCAAACCAGCGTCCACCAGACAAGCACCAGCAATGCCCAGCTGGCTCTTTGTCCCCCATGGGAAATTTTCTCAGTTAGAGCCTGGTAATTGTTTAGTGCAGCTGCTGCCATTTCAAGGGTGCCAGCTCATCTGAGCCAACTGTATGCACACAGCCATGACTCATGAGGCTGAGAAAGCACACGTCAGGGTGGGTGGGGGATTTCAAGGACTCCATTTTTAAAATTGCCTTCTTCTTTGTCTACTATTTGAGGGGAAAAATCACAGTGAAGGGTACTTATTTAAGCAGTATAAATATCCTATATACTCGTGAATTTCGGCTATAGGAGTGCATTATAATCTCGCTGTTTTTGAAAGCGCTCGCTGTATACATCTCAGCAGTTACTTAACTTAGCTCTACTGTATGTGGTACAATAACAACCATATTGTAAGAACTGTAGTTTCTTACACACACACACACACACACACACACACACACACACACACACACACGGATTCAGGGTAAAGAATCAGCCTGATAATCAGTTTGAAGAACAATCTGATAGAGAATGGATATAGAAGCCCGAGTAACTGGCTTCATGCCATGAGAGCTGGCATGAGGGTTTGCTATGGAGTTTCCAAAAATATTCTCGAAATACCAGAAAGACATTTTTGTCTGGGGGGCTGGGAAAAAAGTATCATTACTCTGAGGCGATCTGAATTCATTAGGGCTTTATTGACAATTAGAGAAAGCAATCTCTTCTGGGATATTACTTGCTTCAGTAGTATGTAAATGGCATAATTATACAGTGTCATCCTACTACACATACACTAAGTTGTCCCCAGGGACCTATAGTATATATGACAGGATGATAGTTTTGACACATCAAGTACCTTTTGTTGAGTAAGAAATTAACCTCAGTCTTAATGTCTGGAGCAATAACATTTGCAACCTCACATCTCTGTGGGTCGTGGACTGAGGACAGACTTCCTTGGGTGGCTGTGGCTTACTCCAGGTCTTTTGCAAGGCTGCAAAAGGGTGTCTGTAAGTCACGGCATCATTAAAGTGCCTATTGGTCATGACTGCAGGCATCTCTGGGATGAAATAGGAAATGATCTGTTTCCATGAACATGGGTAGGGATGTAGGACTCAGAAATACTCTTTCTAAGTTGTTCTTGATATTTCCACCAGGATTTCTTCTCATCACTTTCCTTTTACTCTGGAGGCAAAGGTGGAGTGAGAACTCACCATGCAAAGACACCATCTATTGGTATTAGTATTAGAAGTAACCCCCCTACGTTTGGCTACATTCTGTCACTAGGGTCACATCTATAAATCCAACCTACATTCTTGAAGACAAAATGACAAAAGGCTTGAGTATTAAGAAGCAGAAATCACTGGGGAGCACTTGAGAGACTGCTTGCCATGTGGAGGGACCATCTTAGTTTAAGGTTCCAGCATTTCTCCCCAGAAATATGAAACTCTCACATCAAGTTATTTTCAGAATCACTAATTTTAATACATTGCCATAAAACTACCTTTATTCTGATAAAATGGTCCTTAACAACTGAAAATATGAATATGTAATTAAATGATTAACTGTTCATCAGGAAAATGCTTAATATTATTATGGCATATGATACCATTTATATGCACTATACAAATAGAGTACTAAATGGTCTTCAACTTTTTGTGTGTGTGTGTGTGTGTGTGTGTGTGTGTGTGTGTGTGTTTGTGTGTGTGTGTGATTGCACATGGGGGCAAATGGATGGACAGAGCAGGCTTATGGAAGTTAAGAGGATAACCTGTGAAAGTTGGGTCTCTCCTTCATTCATGTGGGTTAAAAGGCTCAAACTCAGATGGATTGACAGGCTTGGTGGCCAGTCCCCTTATTTGTTGAGTCTTCTTGCTGGTCCTAAATGGTCTTTAAGATCTTGGGCTTTAAAAACAAGCAATGCAAGATCTAACAGTGGTTCTGCAATTCAATTTTATGACCCTGGAATGTCTATTCAACTTGTGGGCATTCAGTTTCTTCACTCAAAACTAGAAATTGATAAAAATTGATGTGGAAACTGAGAAAAAACTATTGCCGGGTGTATCTCCTTACACAACAGTGTCTAGCTCTCACTAAGAATTCTGTAGTGCTGCTGCTACAGGTTCCTCACTATTGTCAGGAACCACGTCATAGAAAACTGTATAACAACACAAACTGACATTCTCAGCTCAATTTCAACTAACTCTGATGTTCCTTTTTCTAAAAAGCTTTGCCCTTAGACTCCTTTATTACTGAGGATTTTATAATGCCTATAAAGTGTTTTCATTAAATCCAACCTCATTTGCTTCCTTCCAATATCTCCCCATCCCATCTATGCTTTTCATCAAGTGCTCTTTAAAAGAAGGGGAAAAAATCCCACAAGTCCACTTAATGCAGCTTCTATGCACATAGGTATAAAACCATCTGCCAGGGCATGTATTGCCTCTCAGAGGTTACATAGGACTTTTCTCCTGTTACCAACAGCTCCTCAGATAAGGGTGGGGCTTCACCAACCCCTAGCCCAATCATTGTAGAATGTTTTCTTATCTTATGTTGGTATTGTACATGCAGTCAAAGCCTCAGTGAGCTCGTGTGTGCAATGGCTCTGTGATGTCCTGGAATTACTATTTCACTGCCAATGTCTATTCCCTATGGCTCTTACAATTATCTTCCCATCCCCTCTTCTGCAATGATCTCTGGACTTTGGAGGGAGGAGTGTCAAATAGATGCTCCATTTAGAGCTGAGCACTCCATGGTCTCTTATTCTGTCTTGTTGGACAGTTGTGGGTCTCTATGTTAATTTCCATCTAATACAAGAAAAGCTTCTCTGATGAGGGTTGAGATGCACCAATCTATGGGCATATTGATAAGAAAATAGAAGTCAGTTTATTACTATGTATGTAACAGGATGAAGGCACTCGATTCTCCCATAGGTCCTATGACCTAGCCAACTGTGGAATTTTCACCCAGTTAATTGCATAAGTTACATTTGTAGAATAGGCTTTAGATGGAATCAGAAAGTGAGTGGGTACTCTTATAACATTCACGCCACAATTGCAACAGTATCTTTTCCTTAAACTTTTATTTGAAGAACTACAATGTATCCTTAATTCAAGGAATTATTTTCCCTTAAGAAGGCTCGACACACATAATTCTGTACTAGGGAACTCTTCTCAGTCTTCTCCAGCCACTGTGACTAATACTATCATGGTAATAAGCACATTTATTTTCTATTTCTTAACTTACTTCAAGTGCTGTTCAGTTATACTGTGAGCCTTACTAAAATGTGAGCGCTTCGAAAATAAAAGTGAATGTTTTATTTCTGTATTCATGGAAGCTAGCTCAGTGTCAGCATGGAGTATGTTTTCAGTAAATATGAGTTGAATGGTTTAATGAATGAATGATTTGAGAGATTTCTATATAGACTCTTTCTTCTCTATTTGATTCTACCTCCCATACCCACTGGAAACCTAGAGTCTTAGTTCCATAAGCACTTTTCTATTTATTTGAAGAGCCAGCTGCTTGAACAAGAGTTGTTTAGATCAAAGAACATGCATTTTTACACTAGTAGTCCTTAAGATACAATTTAGATGGAAGTCAGTACTTTACTGACTTCCTGTTATTTTGTCTTTTGAAGTCTATAACTTCATAATAACTACATCATTTCACAAGCTTATCTATTGCTCACAGCCTTCCTTACAAATCTGTTTCCAAAATTTCTTTTGTTCCGCCTGCTCTCTAACATTTCCAAACACAAATGTATATATCTAAACATGCATGTATACATATAAATTCACCTATATGTCAACATTAAAATATAATAGCACATCAGAGTAACTATATTGAATTTGCTACTGTTACTTGTTCAAATTCAATTTCCAAGCATTCTTTGTACTCTAAAGGCAAAGGGTAGGAAACCAGCCTTTGTAAAACTTGTGAGACCATGTATGCACATTAAAAATACTTGAGGTTGATGACCCTTGATACTGACTTTCTAGGTTACAAAGCTCTAAGAAATAAATTTCTGTTGTTTATAAGTCTCTAGGTAGCCTCCAAAGAACCAACACTTGTGCATAAATGTCCGTTTTTCCCTGTTGAACTAGCATGGTAAATTACACATAGAATTCAGTCAACATTGCTTTCATAATCTTTAGTTTTAAAAAAATCACTTTCAACTTCTCAGTGGCTTGATAACTTCTGCTTATATACCCAACAACTGACAGTATGCTCTCTTTTCCAGGCCTTAGTATGGAATACTTCAGGCTGATTTTTTTTTTCTTCTAATATCTTGTAAATTCCCAGAACAAAAATTTCCACTGCTATAGGAAAGAAAAAGCAAAATTTATTCTTGAAGACAAACAGAATTATTTGGAAATAACATGATAATAATAAGCCTCATTCCACCAGAGGGGATGTGAAAAGAGACCCATAGACTGATGTGTTTTTCCGTTTTGTAGCAATGCATTCTCCTTTAACATCCTTTATTGCTTGTATTTAATTGTCATTTAGTATGTTTGAATCAATGCTCCTCATTTCAGAACACATCGTTTAAAATATTAATATTGGGCTAACTTGATGTTCCTTTTCTCTAAAATATTTAACAAACAACCAGAAAAAGCCATGGAGTCCAATTTGTGTTAGCCAGTTACCCCTGGGTATGGAATCTGCCCTAGAATGTGTTTATTAGACCTAGGGTCACTCCATTGAATAAACTTGATTGTTTTCCTCTCTCGTGGAAGCTATCATTTCTGGCTACCTTCCTGTCTACAAGAACTTCCTTCCCCATGCTGGGATTTTGTCAGGCATGAGTTTATACAGGTCTAGTGCATACTGTCACATCCTCTATAAGTTCATATGTGCTTGTGGACTGTTGTATCTGGAATATGCTGTTTCCTTGAAGTCATCCACCACCTCTGGTTCTCACAGTCTTCCCATGCCCACAGCCACCCAGATCCCTGAGCATTGAGAGGAAGGATATGCTACAGACATCCCACTTAGGACTTAATATTCAAAGTCCCTTATTTTCTGTACATTGACCAGTTGTGGGTTTGAGTGTTAATTACTACCTACTGCAAGAAGAAGCTAATATGATGAGGGTTTAGTGATGCATTTATCTCTGGGTGTAGCAATATGTCATTAGGAATCATTTATTGATGTGTTCATTTAGCAGAATAAGAGGAGTAGGTATTTCTGTAGGGCCAGTGCTTACCTAGCTTCAGATTCTTGGCTTCATTGATAAGTGTCAAATACAGGTTCTATCTCATGAAGCAAGTCTTAATCCAATCAAACGGTGCTTAATTACTCTTATAATGTTTATGCCACAAATGCAGCAGTGGGCATATCTTACAGGTAGGTTGTTTTGTAGGTGGGTGCTATCAATGATTATTTTTCTCCTATGGTAGCATGTATAGTACCTTCAAGCACTATGAACAGTATACAACCATGGCAAAGCTTCCAGTTGAATACCATGTAGTTTTTTCCATGTCCTGTGACAAGGGTGTGGTACCTTCAGCAATAGGATCTCACCATCAGGTTATGGAGGGTAACCAATATGATTAGCCACCGCCTATAATGTTTGAGGGAATCTACAGGATCCCACTGAGCAGCAACTTAAAATTTTACTAGAGTATGAAATCCAGAAGTTTGGAGAAACACTATTTTAGATGCCAATGTAGAATGGAGGCTCTTGAATACTTTACATGTGAAAAGCCTAAATAATTTATCAATGAAACTGAATTAGTAAGAATTATTTAAGATACAAGATACACTAAAGGACAATATCCCCTATTTGTCATTTGAAATTTGAAAGATCTCAAAAGAAATAATTCATATGCTTTACTATTCATCCATATTCAACAGAAAATTAAAATGACAATGTCAAATACAAAGGTATGTTTGAAAGAAAATCTAGAAAATTTATATACTGGTAAGACATAAAAGCTACAATTAAGAAATCAAGAAAAGCAAGGTGCATACACAATTGTATTTTACACATTAAATGAGCTGGCTATTACTTAAAAATTGTGCTTCCCATGAGGAAGTACACAGTGGCTTGATTTCCATTTGTTCCTTGAATGTATGATGCTTTATGTTTTAGTTAGGTATTATCACATTCGTGCTTCCATCTAGGAGGAATAAGAAATCTTAAAAGGTTTCTTTTTTGCAAAAATATCAAAGCTAAAATGTTTCTGATTAGATATAAGGTATAATATCAGCCAAAATGAAATTTGTGACCATTTAGAATCAAGAAAAATGACCTCCTATGAAGTTATCCCTGAGAAGTGATGTGAAAAACAGGATGCTAATGATTACTCATACAAAGTTCCTGCTTCTTTACCAAGTCTTCTAAATAAACTAAAAGATCATCTTTATTTCTCTTCATTTATTTTAGATCAGGCATGTGCTTATTGACAGAAAGTTACTACAGAAGTCAAAGGTGATTTTTTTTGTAATGAATTGCATCTAAATTCTTCTGTATGACTTGAAAAAAGTGTTGTAAAAGACTGTGTTTGATAGCACTATCTCACTGGTACCCCCAGGTAACCTTTGGGTATAACTATCTCTAAATTATGATAGAATCAGTCTCATATTTAATTCACAGAACCAACATGGATTTTAATAGAATACTTGATATTTTCCCTCTCTTAGCAGATCAGTGTCTTAGTTAGGGTGTCTTTTCCTGTGAAGAGACAACATGACACTGCAACTCTTATAAAGGAAAAACATTTAATTGGGATGGCTTACTTACAGTTGCAGAGTTTTAGTCCATTATCATCATGGCAGGAAGAATGACAGCATGCAGACAGACATGGTGCTGGAGAGGGGCTGAGAGTTCTACATCTTAATCTGCAGGCAGCAGGAAGTACCAGTGACACACTGGCCAGGCTTCAGCTTCTGAGACCTCAAAGCCACACTTACTCCAAAAAGGTCACACATCTGAAGAGTGCCACTCCCTATGAGCCTATGGGGGCCATTTTTATTCAAAGCACCATGCTCAGATAATATATAATTAAGATCAAAGTATTTTTATAGTTTTCTCTTATTGTATAGTTTTATTCCATTTTTAAGGTTAAGATATCTATTTAATCATTTATTTTTAATATTGCTGTAGTTTGTACTTGCAATACTATTTTTTGTGATCAAGTCTCCCTATTCTATTTAGGGAGTATCTTGAATCCTAGAAAGACATTTTTCAAAAAATCTTTTAAATTTAAAATGGTAAAACATAATTTCTCACATAAGCAGCCTATTTAACCTTACATGTACTTGAACATTTGGATCACAGGTTAGTCATCCTGTAGAAAATATTAGTGAGTATTTATTGCATGGGTTACAATGGATGTAGAGTGACTTCAAATATAGAAAACTGAGTAACATGGTTAAAGCTTTAAGGTAATTTAAAGTCTAGAATATAACTCTATAACCTAATTCATAATTTTTTTCTGCACCACTTGGATTTCTGCTCCTTTTGTTATGGAAGAAAGCAGAAGAAAGTGACAGACAGAGGAAAGGGGGAGAGGGAGAGAAAGAAGGAATACAAAACAAAAGTAGGCAGAAGGGTTAACAGCAAGTTCTTTGGAAGTCATCTGTTTTTGCTTTTTGTGGTTATACTACTTGGGCTACTGATGTACTGGCATTTGTAATCCCTGTTCTTCTGGGTCCCCAATGAAGTTTGTCACGTCTCCAAAAAGAACAAGCCCAGAAGGCAAGTGAGAGACTTCCAGGAGTCCGTTACTAATGAAAATGGTTTGAGTAAATCCTTGCAGTTGGAATAAATTATCATAGACTCTTAGCCAACTTCTAGCCATCAGACATGGTCCAACCAAGTAAGACTCATTAACTACCCATTAGACAGAAACAAAGCAATGGAATTTGCTCATTTCTCATTTGAAGATTTAGCTGGAAGAAAAGGCTACCCTATATTTATAGACTATAATATGATGCTTTGATATGCATCTCTATTGAAGAATAATAAAGATGACTAATTAACACATCCATCTCCCACAAAATCTCAGCTCACATCTGACAGTTAGCAGAGCTTTTGCCTTGGGAGTTTTCAGAAACCTTTTGTGAATTTGGGAGTCATCTATTCCTCAGGCAGGATGCCACCCTTGATTTCATTGTGACCTTGAGCACAATTTCTACTAGCAATACTGTTGTTATGTTTGTTATTATTCTTCGCTAATTTAATACAGTATACTTTATCATATTTTTCCTCACCTCCAACTCTACCCCTATCCTTAACCCTTTACTCCCCACCCCAATCTATGTTCTTTCTTAATATTGAAATAGAAAGAAAGGAAAAGAAGAAAAGCCATTAAAAACATGGAACTTGTTTAGTATTGGTCAGCTATACTCCTGAGTATGGGACCTCCTTGGTGGTGTGTGGTTGATTTGCTCAGTGTTACTCCATGGAAGAAAACTGATTTTCACTCTCATAGTATCTATCAATAGCAAATAACTTCTTAGCTAGGAGTAGGACTTTGTGCCTACTTCTCCACTTCTATTCTAGGATTTTGTCTGGCTTGAGCTTGTCCAGGTCCTACACATCCTGTTACAGTAAATGTAAGTTCACATGTGCATCAGCCTTATTGTGTCTACAAAATGCTGTTTTCTTACAGTTGTATGCCACCTCTGGCTCTTAAGATCTTTCTGTTCCTTCCTCCTTGTAGATCTCGGAGGCTACAGGAGATGAGTGTGATGCAAACACTTCACTCAGGACTAGCACTCCAAAGTCTCTCACTCTCTATACTTTGTCCTGTTGTCATGTGGTAGATCTCTGTTAATTAGCACCTATAGCAAGAAGAAATTTCCCTACTGAAGGTTGAGGGCTGCACTGAGCTGGGGTCCTGCCTAGTGTCTCTAATTATGTTTTATCTTCTTTTCACAGATTCCCTCCTCTTCAGTCCTCATGTTTTCTAACAGAGAGACGGAGTTTCTGTATATTTCCTTTCTTTCTCTCTGCTTGTCCCAGTCCCTATCTCTGACTCTTACATCCTGATTAAAAAATGTGATCATAGTCCCAAGACATTCCCAGAAAACTATGTTCTAAGTCATGTGTGTGTAGAGGGAGGGCCTATGTGGGTGTGGGTGAGGATACACGTGTGTGGAGGTGTGCATACAACATGTGTGCACGTGTGTGTTGAAGTTGGGTGTCTTCTTTGGTGGCTTCACACTACTCTTTGAGACAGGGTCTCTCACTGAACTTTAGGCTCTTCAATTTGACTACACTGACTAGCCAATGAACTGTAGGGATCCACCTGTCTCTGTCTGCCCACAGTGCTAAAGTGATAGGTGCATGCTATCATGCCCTTCTTCTTAATTGACGTTTTTAATGTCTTATAGGTAATAGATGACTCTGAAAAATCTGATAAAGGGAGTGAATACATATTTCCTGAGAAACATGTATCTCCATATAATATAAACCAGCAAGTTTCATACCTTTAGCAACAGAGGTTTTATCAGTTAGCATAAAAAATACAATGCTAAACCTAATTTATAGCAGCACCTAGACCTATGTGCATCTGATTTTTACAAAATTGAATAATAATATGTACTCAAATACACACACACTCACACACACACACACACACACACACACACACACACACACACACATACACACACACACTCCTCTACAGGCCAATTTCAAACCTTAGAAAATCATTTGAATTCAGAATGTCAAATGATTGTGCCACTTTGTTTTAACTTCGTATTTACTTTAAAAAAATCAATTCCTTTGTGACAGATTTAAGATGTGATTCTTCTGCATATTTCTTATTTGAATATCTCGGTAGTCATCATTAGAGAATGCCTGCTTTGATGGTAGTTACTCAGCTTAGCTCAAATCATATGCTAAAAATCTGGGGAGTATAAATCTTTCCTGGTTCTATATAGTCGATCTGATTCACTTTGCTACTCAGTACTCTTCCCAATGGATAGAAACAAAGCCAGCCTGTTAGTTAAATAGAAGTCCCAAGTCAAAGGTAAATAACAGGTGAACCGGCTCCCCTAACAGTGCAGCATGGTAGTTAATGACTGCCAAAGTACTGCCTAATCTTTTGGAAGGCTTAATCATTCCCTACTGCACTTTTCAAAAGCAAAAAGTAGTTATTAATCCTGGTGTTCACACACACCAAAAAAAAAATGTTCAAAGTGGATCTCCATTGAATAAATAGTGCTGTTTCATATAAAGACTTCAATTATATATAACAGTAAATCGTTGAAAGTTAAACAAATAGCAATGTGTTAGCAAGAAGAAAAAAATGCAGTTGGGAAAAAATTGTATTAAACTGTACATTTAATTGGTAGTTTGTGGGGAAAGAAAATAGAAATGTCGCTCTGGATAGCATGGAGTCTTAGTTTTATACAGGGAGTTGTTACCCCTCTCATTTTTCCTTCTTCTCTTAGAATAAAATTCTTAGAATAGCTTAATTAATCACGTTTTATCTTTCTAGAGTATGGCATTTCTCAAGTGTGTAGGAAATGTTGGCTCTCTTAAGGAAATGGAATTGACTGGGTACCAGATTTTTGTAGTTAATGGACTTGGAGAACTCTCATTACATTGATAAACTAATATTTACCTACCTAGCATTTCATTTCCCCAAACAATAGTTCCAGAGCACTTTCATGATTAATCTTGACTTATTTTGACTTAAACTTTTTGTTTATTATTTGAAAAATACATAATATTTCACATTATTAAAATGTATTTGCATTTAGGCCACTTAAATAATGTAAGGGACAATAGAAATAATCACATAGTATTTTTTAACTCATTGTTTGTTTTCTGAAAGAAGATAAGTACAATATAATTAAAGAAATAATTTATTGTCAGTTTTAAACAAAAAAGATGAAACTAGGGATAAGATTACAAATATATATTATATCATATATACATGATACTTCTTGATATTCTAGAATTATTTTAAAGTGTTTATAGTTAAATATTTTAAACACACTGTGAAATACGGAGATTGGTATTTAATCACCCAGTTCCAACATAAACTAACTATAGTGAGCATTATGCATAATCAGACTTCCATCTTCTCTTCATACTCCAGGCCATATTGAAGAAAATCTCTAATTTTACAATCTTATATCCATAAATATTTTACCACATAGTCCTAAATGGTAAGAAATATTTTTTTTGAGACAGGGTTTCTCTGTGTAGCCTTGGCTGTCCTGGATCTCACTCTGTAGACCAGGCTGTCCTCAAACTCACAGAGATCCGACTGGCTTTGCCTCCCGAGTGCGGGAATTAAAGGTGTGCGCCACCACCGCCGGCAGGTAAGAGATATTTTTAAAACATAACTACAGGGGCTGGAGAGATGGCTCAGTGGTGAAGAACACTGGCTGCTGCTCTTCCAGAGGACCTGCATTCAACTCCCACATTCACTGGGCAGCTCATAACCATCTATAACTCCTGTTCCAGGGCATTAGATATCCTCTTCTGGCTTCTGTGAGCACCAGGATACACACTGTGCACAAATGTATGCACATGCAGAATATTCATAGATAGATAGATAGATAGATAGATAGATAGATAGATAGATAGATAGATAGATAGATAG
>CABHPR010127180.1:0-18044 GCA_902168415.1 Peromyscus melanophrys | reverse complement strand
TAGATAGATAGATAGATAGATAGATAGATAGATAGATAGATAGATAGTAGATAGTAGATAGATAGATAGAATAAAATAAAATAATTTAAAAATAACTACAGATGTCATTCACCTAAAAGCAAGAATTGTCACTAATTTGTCTCTAAAAGCACCACAAGTGATTTCTTCTCTTCTGTAATCTATGTCCCCTGACAAGAGGTAGAGAATATCCTTCCACATTCTTGAATTTGGACTGACCTGCTTCTGCTCTGACTATGGAATACACACACACACACACACACACACACGCACTCACATATGCATCTGGACACTGAGAAGGCTAGCAGTTTCTGTTACTGAAATCGCAGAAGCAAAGAATTGAAGGAGGTCGGGAGGAAAGGAAGGACTACAGTGAAAGAAAGGGAGATGAGGAAACAAAGAGGAGAGAGAGAACATGAGAACAAAGCTCTCTCAGCATAGTGGGTAAGTTCTGCACTGCAGTCAGCCTTAACAAGGGGTTAACCATGTGAGAAAGCCTTTCTCACAAAGTAGGTATCACTAAACAAACACCAGCTCTCATCATACAGCACAGAAATCCTTCATGCTAAGCCCTACCTTCATTCACATCTGATACACAAAACTACAAATAATTAACATCTACTCTTTTAAGTCACAAAACTTTGGCTTAGTTTGTTGTAAGGAATAGGCAACTAAAGCAATTTCAGTCCAAATTAAAATTTCTCCAAGTGGTATACAAATACTTTCCTTTAATTGGTATGTCTAAGCCATGATGTAGATTATCCTACAATTCTAAACCATGATGAAAATGCTTTATATACATGATAATAAAAACTTCCCTATTTTATTATATAATTCATTAAAGTTATATGATGATATGATAAGGTATAATATGATGGTATGATATGATAGAGTACTTCTGCACAGAGCGGTGATTTGGGCATATATTAATATCACTGTACCTACCACATAGGTGAAAAAAAATGAGATCCAAAGAGAGTAATGACTTAGCAGAAAAAAAATCATATCTAATACTTAACTTCAGATCTTCAGATTTCTGAAAATGCTCTTTCCCTTGTTCCAATCTTGGTTGTGCATTCAGAAACTTATACCACAGGTCACATTAATTTAGATGTGTTAGGATTGGAGCTACAGGTAAAGAAATTTTTGTCCACTCCTCATCCTTCATTCTTTAGAGGCATTTATATCTCAAATGTACTATGTATCTCTGACACCTAGCCCCTCAAAAATCCTCTTGACATATCTCTCTCAAGGTACCAAAATCCACAGTGAGCTCTGATCTCTGCTCATGGCCTTCTTTTCCCCACAATTTATTACCAGATACATTTTTCTTAAGTGAAACGTGACCATGTTCCCTCACTAGTAATACTTAACAATCTTCAAACTGATCATCACAGGGTGAAGAATTCTTTTTAAAAATCTTATTCTTTCTGTGTTTGTGAGATTTGAGTCAGTACAATAATCTTCTGAATCATGAAAATGATGACCTTCCAATACAGATTTATCCCCTACCTGACTATAAGCACAACTCGTGAGAACTCATGATGTTAAAATATGACATGTAAACAAAAGTTGTTGAAATTCTTTTACTAATAAAGTTACATGATGATTGGTGATCATATGATTTGTGCATAGCCATGCACAAGTTAAAAATCTGTAATATAACATTTGATTTCATACCATCAAAATGCACCCCACTGTATATAACAAAAGTTCTATGTTGAAGTATATTATATTGCAATATAATAAATAAGCTACTATTCTAAACACAGTTTCAAAGATAATTTAGTTATACAATCACTGGATGGAGAATTCAATAACGTCCTAAAGTTAACTTTAAGTAAACAAAGCCTTGTAGAGTTACAAAGTAATGCCTTTTAAATTGGCTTTCAAAGGCCAAAAAGAGCAGTGTTTGCCTTAAGGATTATGTTAGATTATCCTGAAACAGCAATTAAATCTTTGAGGGTTGTAACACCATTTTTCTTTTTCAAAAAGGTGTGAAGTTTTGAAAAGAAAAACCATGATTTTATGTATTAGATTGGCCCATGTCAAGTAGCCAAGGTTCAATTTTTTTGATACACAGAATTGTCAAATATTGACAATTTAAGTTCACAGATGTTAAGTATTCTATTTTTGTCATTTCATTAGTTTCCTGTGGCTGTAGATAATAAAGTATTAAAAAGTGTTTTAAAACAATGAAATTATATTCCTTCATAACTTTGGATCCTGCGTGCTCCAAATTAGAGTATTAACACACTGTTTCCTTCTTGAAAGTTCAAGGGGAAAGACACACCTCTTTCTGTCTTGGGCCCTGCTGTGGTAAGACATGCTTGGCTATCATTGACTTGCAGTCCCCTCTGCCTCCACTAGCTTGTGGGATTCTTTGCACATGTCTTTGTGTTTCTGCATCTGAATCTCTTCTTTTATGAAAACATCAGTTATTGTACCACTCTGGCCTCATTTTAACTTGACTCTACCTGTAAAGGCCATATTTCAAAATAAGGTCACATTTACAGATGCTGTGGATTAGGACATAAACATGTATTTGAGATGTACACATTAAGTCATAATAGTCACATTGAGAGGTATACACCAAGCAATTTTAACCTAGTTTCTTAATATTATAATTATGAATAACATAAATTACAGGGCTTCTGAAATAAATATATTTCCCTTTAAAAGGAATTTGCACGTTAAATGTAAGAAGCCTTGCCCTAAAGCTTGATCCTGAGGTCTGTGCCCCATCCCATCCAATTCCCCGTAGCCTCACCATGCCTTCCCACTACTGTCCTCCACCGCTGTTTCCCTTATGTTTCACCCTTCTGTGTAAATGCAGCCTGCTTATAATTCCTAACATGCAGCATCCTATTTTATGCTTCCTTGATGTCAATAATGCTGTCCTTCCTCCTGAAATATGCTTTAGTTTCAGTCTCCTCATGCCCCTACAGTATGCACTTGTAACTTGTGTTCAACGTCTCTGCATAGCTTCCATCTTTTCCTGACTCTTCTATGAAGATCCTCTATCCCACCACAGCACCATTCTTACCTTCAGATGTTGAGTGAAGTGGGGCTCAGAAAAAAAAAAAACCTACCATTCTCCCCCCCAGTTTGATGACATCAGAAACAGTGTCCATCTAAACATCAAATGTCAGTGTAGAAGGGACAGAGTTCCAGCCACAGTTTTACTTCCCAAGAGAAGTTCCAAGGTGCTGTGTACATTCTAATTCGTACTTCCAATAGATCAAGCATTGGTGCCCCGTGTTGGGGGTTGTATCGGAAGCATGCCACCTAAACACTGGGCAATCCCAGACAGTATCTCCTTGTAAACAAACTGTTTTGTTGTCCTTGCTATTTTCTTTACATACTCTTCAGTGAGGAAAATTATAGGTTTGGGGTCTAGAAAGATCTGCTTAGCTTAAAAGTTTCAGCCTTTCTTTCTTGGAGTAGCCCATGAGCATGCAGGAACCTAAGGTGGGGAGCTGAAAAACCAGAACACATCCATATTTTTTAGATTTTGACAGCCAAAATAAGGTTTTTTAAATTTTATATTGTACAAGATAGGGAGATCATGTTTTGTGAGACAGCCACATTGGGTTACATGGCAGCTTGAGAGATGATCCATACTTTCCAACCAAGATGTCATATGCTAGCCTTCTAGGCTGAATAAAATGACAGTAGTGTTCTATATAATTTGTTCTTTCCAAGTGATAAAGAGGTATTAAGCTAAACATTTTACTCACTCAGATCTGGAAAGTGGTGTACTTACATATTAGCACGTCGTAGAGTCTAAGGATTTTTAATCATTTATAAACTATTAGATCACTTTTCTCTGTATTGAACTCTCTGTACTGTCCTTATGCTTAGCTTATCTTTTTCACAATAGTTTGAGGTAACTTTACATTTCCTCCATATATTTGTTAATTCAGATTTACTGTGCTCTGGATAAATAATCAGATTAGGCTCTTGTTTTCCAAACCTATTTAAATTAGTTTAGCTATTACATAACCATTTTTGCCTATTTTAACTGAATTCCTGTGTTATGCTTAATAGTTATGTCATATTGCATTTGGGGTTAACTTTTCAAGTCTATTTTAAGAGAGGGATAATAACTTGTTGCATGAGGAAACAATGAATGAGATAAGACAATAAAAATAAAATTGAATATTAAAATAAGCCCCAGAAGGATCATTAGCATACTTAAGATAAATACAATATATATAGAATTTCCAAAAATATAAAAAATAATTAAAATACCAACAGAGATCTGGGATCCACATAATAAAGCCAATGATATATTTGCTATTTAGAAGAGTCTAGTTCATATACTTCATACACTGAGTCATTGTGCACATGTGTGGTAGGAGGAGTACAATATTGCTCCTCTCAGGTCCCTTAAAAGGTCTCACTGCATGGCACATTATATAGATGAAATCCCTTATGATTTTATTTTTGGTTTTTTTCAATTTGTATGTAGAAATCAAAGAATCAAGAATTTACTTTAGACATCACTCAAGTTTAGCTCTGATATTCTCAGGTAAACAAAAGCTATAAGCTAAATTATTTTAGTTTACCTGATGCCTTATTAAGAGAGTATATCTAAGTGTTTGCCTGCCCCTTAGTAGATAAAAATCTTATGACAACTCCAGTTAATAATCTGAAAAATTCTGAAGCATTGTGTGCTCCTGTGTAATTCTCTAAATCTCAGAAAAATTGGATGAAGCTATTATTTGTCCCAGAATATGAACTTCCTTTTCATCATCTAAGCAAAAGACTCTTTTGTGTGTATTTTAGTCTCATTTGCTTTTGCTCATATTAAAAACAAATTACAAGGAAGAAAATCATGCCTAACTAAAGATCTGAGTAGATTTAGCAAGATTTCATTTTTCAATTAATTTATCAAGATTTAATTATTAATTAGTATGGATAAATCAAATCTGACTTTAAGTCCATATATATTTCTTTTATTCTTTACAGCCACTTCTTTCAGACATTTGAAAACTAAGCTATTACTTAAATTAACTGATTTTATGTATTTTTAAAAACATTTATGTACTTAAAAAATCATTAATGATTCCTCAATGTCTCAGGAATAATATGCATTAAATTTTGGTGAAAAATACTATTTATCAAAAATGTCATTGGGATTTTTCTTAAACTGACAACATCACCAAATAAGCATTATACAGATTCATTAAGATGTATGTATATTTTTCATTAATACGTCAAAATAACATGACTTCTTTGTGATACATCATGTTGTATAATTGCCTTACTATTTTTATAAGTCTGTCAATTTATAATGGCATTTTTATGCTTGTCTGATTTTCTTTCTCATACTCAGGTTCTTTCTTTGGGAGCAGATGTCTTGCCAGAATACAAGCTGCAGACACCGCGCATCAACAAATTTACAATATTGCACTACAGCCCTTTCAAAGCAGTCTGGGATTGGCTTATTTTGCTATTAGTCATTTATACTGCTATATTCACCCCCTATTCTGCAGCCTTTCTCCTCAATGACAGAGAAGAACAGAAAAGGCGAGAATGTGGCTATTCCTGTAGCCCTTTGAATGTGGTAGACTTGATTGTGGACATTATGTTTATTATAGACATTCTAATAAACTTCAGAACAACCTATGTAAATCAGAATGAAGAAGTGGTAAGTGATCCTGCCAAAATAGCAATACACTACTTCAAAGGCTGGTTCCTGATTGACATGGTTGCAGCCATCCCTTTTGACTTGCTGATTTTTGGATCAGGTTCTGATGAGGTAAGAGCTGCTTAAGAATTTTATTTTCTGAAAGACTGCAATTGTAAAAGTAAAACTATGTTAACTAGGAGAAAAAGTAGTTGCTTCAAAAGTTCCTACATCTCACAGATGAAATTCATTTTCACTTGGAAATGTTGTAAAATGAAATGAAGACATTTTTCTTTTGCAAATAATTGAAATTCTTCTGTATTTGTTATGAGATGCAAAAACGCTATGCTTGCTATAGCCAAAAACTGAATTTTTTAAACACACACACAGAGCATGCAGCATACCACTAGTGAGCAAAATCCCTACAAATTAAGTTCTTGAGTGCAAAGATATCAAACATTAAGGATGTCTTTCATTCTTAAATCATTTATTGGAGTGTTGACCAGAGAGAGACTTGTTCTTTATTCAAACTATGAAAAAGAGGGCACCTTATGAAATGCCTTTATCAAAACTCCTTCACTTCTATCTCTTATTTCAGAAAATATTTAATACATATTGCTAATACCTTATATAGTTGGAAACCTTAAGGGAATATGACAAGTTTGTGTGCATTGAGTACATTTTCTGAATAGAGGGTCCATAAAAATAAACAGATCTTCAACAGAATCTTTGGGACAGATTCAATTAGTGTCCTTTTTATTCAATTATCACTAATTGTTATAGTATGTAAGTATTGATATAATGAAAAGACTTATAGAAGGTTTGTGTATTAGTTTCCTTTCTGGAGCTTTGATAAAATAGCTGGACAAAAACTAAATGAGAGGATTGTGGGTTTATTTTAGCTCATGACTCAGGTTCTATTCTATCAGTGTGGGAAGGTCCAGACATTGGGAAGCTGAAGTACCGGTCAAAGACACAGCCAAGAGCAGAGGGAAAATGCGTCTTCACTGCTTAATTGCTCTTGCTACACTTGTACAGTTCCAGACCCAAACCCAGAGAATGGTGCCACACACTTTAGGCTGGGTCTTCCTGCCTCAATAAATGCATTCAAGACAATTCCTCTACAGACACATCACAAGCCATTCAGAAAATCCCTCCTTAAAACTTTGTAGATTTTGTCAAGTTGACAATTTAACAATTAAAACTAATCATCATGGTAGGCACAAAAGTAACTCCAAGGAAGTTGACTGAAAAAAGAGAAACTCAATGTGCTGAATTTTGAAAAAAATTCAGTGTCCTTTTCTGCCTAAGAATTCCTCATCATCATCTTTGTTTGGTTTGTTAATTTGTATATTTCAAGAGAAAAAGAGATCTCAACAGATAATTGCTTCCTAGCCACTGAAGGCTTCAGGACAACAGAATACTTGTCTGCCAGGGAGAATCAGTAATTTTAAAGTCAAGTCTCTATTTCGATTGAAAGGCTCATCAAACTGTAGGTTAGTTGGGCTCAGGACGATTGAATATGACAAAGTCCTAGCTCCCTTTCATCATCTGTAAAAGAATGCTAACAAAGTTGTCTTTTTGTCGATTTGATATTTTATTTGGTACTAGAATGAAATAACACATATGAAATGGAAAAAAGTAGTTGTTAAAGATCTTTTAATGATGATTCTTAATTTGGGTGGTAACTAAAAGACAAGAATATAAAACATTTTATCATTTATATTTATCTTTGAATTTCTTATAATGGGGGATACACGCAATTACAATACACAAACTATTCCTGATGAACTATAGAATAAAATTTCACTGTTTCAAAAGTATGAATGTGTATGTGTGTATATGTGTGTCTCTGTGTGTGTATATGTGTGAGTGTCTGTGTTGTGTGTGTGTGTGTGTGTGTGTACATTAACTATATGTACACACACTAACAGTGAATCAAACTTTGGAAAATAAATGAATAGGCAACTAGATTATTAGGAGAAGTTAATGTATTTATGACATTCAATCAACAATGATCAAAATAGTGAATATTTAGAAATTCTAATTACAGCCATTAAGGTAGAATAAATGCTAGATTATTTTAATTTCAGTTACTACACATTTTGAAAAATGTAAAATTCCTTTAAAATATGTAATTCGGATAATCACTACTACAACAAGACTCTGTTGAATAAGCTAAAGCAAGGGAAAGTTGAAGAGATTCACATCAGTGTACGATGAAATAGTCTAAGGAAAAAGAAGGCGAAAAAGAAAGTGAAGAACTTGAATCTTAGAGTGGGGAAATTCCTGGAAAGATTAAGAGATATGCAAATTTTTGGTTTAAGGTATGTAAATTACCAACAGGACACTGAAAAATTATTTAGGAAATGCAAAAGTTTGTTGTTGGAGACTCTTCTAGGTGTCATAATGTCTACTGACCTCATTCTACTAAGAAGTAACATTAAAATCTAATACTGCGTTTGCTGTAAATTTTAAGAAGTAGGATTAACTACAAAAAAATATTTTGTCTGATACCAAGCCTGGTAAGTTAAGTTATTATTCCAGTTTTGTAGATTAGGCCATTAACTGGTTTCCTTGGTCCTATATTGTACATTATTCCTATTCAGTAGCAATATAATATACCTCATTCATCAGCAAGTATCTGCTAAGTAGCCTTCAAAGCAGCAGGCACTATTCTAGATTCAGAAGTCAACCAAACAGATAAGTTTCTGCTCTACATGCTCATAGAAGAGCAAATGCTAAAGTGATACAAATTGGGTGGAAACAATACTATGTAGCTGACTAACATAGACTGGGAGACTAGGAAAAACCACTAAGGAAAGATCATTTGAGTTGAGACTTGGAAGAAATTTCCAGCCATATGAGACTATAAGACAAAACACTTCAGGAAAAAAAAGGGGAAAAAGTTGCAGCATTTCTTCAGTTGACTATCAGGTTTGGAATGTTAGAAGAACAGAAAAAATGCCAGTGACAGCAAGGCTGAATCAAAGTCAGAGATGAGGTGCTAAGACATAAGAACTAAATCACAAAGAATTGTGAGATCTGTTTGTTGTGGCTTTAACAAGACTATTTTGAATGGAACTGACTTTGATTGACATTTTAAAAGATTGTGTAGACTGTTCTCTGTGTACTGGACAGTCAAGAGCAAGGCACCCAGATTAAAGCACAGACAGTGAAGTATGATGAGGAAGAAAACAGCATGGACACATGACATAATAGAGATGTAGATAATAGTTAAATTTATGGTATATTTTAAATGTCATCTATCATAAATTGTTGGCTAATTAAATATCCATGAAAAAAGAAAAGAAAAATCAGAGCTATCATTGATTCTAAATACCTTTTTGTCATTCACTAGTTGAATAATTCAGATGGGAGTAAGGATGAGAGAGAAGGTACTTGTATAAGCAACTTTCATAGATGGTAAGGTCTTTATCCAGATGGTAAAATCATTGGGAGAAAAAGGTGTATTGTGCAGGAGGAAAAAAAGTGTGTTGTGAGATGTTTTGGACATCATGAATATGAGAAGCTTACTAGTCATAACAGTACAAATGGCTGGAGGCAATTCAGGCACCCTATGAGCAACAAGAAAGACATACATGACCATATAATCACAGTAATGGGTGGTTTAAATCAGCCCTTTCCTATCAGAATTGTACATAAATTTCTGTGTGGATCATTTAGAGGAGTCTAGAGACCAGGCATGGCTGTACATGCCTATATACTGAGCATATGGAAGGAGAAGGCCATCTTGAGCTACATAACAAAACCCTATCTCAATATATACATATATATATAAAATCCCTGAAGATTCACATTTGGTAGGGTTTCAGGGGTAATTGTACTGTTTAAACATATAAAATGTGGTGCCCACATCTGGAATACAAACATTCAAGCTTTCATGCACACATGAGTGAGCATTTGTAGAAACTACATGCAAATATACATAAGCAATTTAATAAAGACATTATTTTCCAATGATTAAAAGATAGGAGCAATTTTTTGCTGAACTATTTGAATAATTTTTTTCTTATATATTAGCATCATCAGTTAGGGTAGAGAAAATACTTTTTCTCACTGTTGATTAAACATTAATACCTTCCTTTACCTGAAAGTTAAACAATTTTATGTATAGTCAACTCCTAAATCCAATTTTGTAACAATATCATTTTATCTATAAAATACACATATTAACAACAGAGGATAATGTGACAATATGGTTTTACTAAAGAAGACACAATCACCCATATTTTTCCAACTAACATTAATTTTTACTATTATTAAATGTGATTAGAAATAACTAGAAGGTCTCCTTTACTGTTGCAAACATGTTGAAGAAAATGAATACTGGGGGTTTTCTAGGCTTGCTTATATTGTTTTTATCTTACTGGCATCAATATCATCTAGAAAGAGAAATAATTCTGTGGTTCCTATCTTTGGCTTCACCAAGCGTGACACTGCCCCATCAATTTGCTTCAATATCATTGATGCTAAGGAACAATATCATTCCCTTTGTCTCCGGAAAGTCAGCTTTGATTATCTGCCTCAGATTTCCCCATATTTGCATTATCCATGGGAAATTTTCAAGACATTAACATTTAGGATCTAGACAATTCTACTTAGTAACACAGATCATTATCTCCTTCCTCCCTTGAAAATTAAAATTCTATTTTATTTGCTTTTTTGTTATTTGTTTTGTGGACCTCTGATTCATGCATTCGTGATTTTTTTTTTAATGAATTGTAAACGCAGGCAAGAAAGGCTTTGGAACCAAAATAACCAGGGGCTCTTTGCAGCAAAATTCCAATAGGAAAGTGGAATTTCTGCTCACAAAAATATTTCACTCATTGCCCTGACAGATGAACTGGGGAGCGAACATAGAGAAAACATTAGTAGCCTTCTATAGAAATTTTGATTATATTGTGAGCTTTTCACCTTGATTTGATCTTTATGATAGATGTCATGAATTTACTAGACATTATTATGCAAATGAGATATTCATATTCCACTTGAAATAACAGAGCACAGCTCGAAAACATGCATATATGCAGGTCAACAATAATGCAACGATTTCTTCCTCTTTAGCTAGTCGTTGGTTTGTGTTTTACAGAAATTTCCCTTGGCCTCAACTTGGAGTTTTGATCATGCCTGTCAACTCTGGAGCATGACAAGTGACATAAATACAAAATGTCCAATTGAAAATTTTTTTCTTTAAATTAATCATTTATGTATCATTTGTATGTGATTGACTAAAAAATGATAGAGATTAAATAAAATGCAATTTTTCTTGGTAAAAACTTAAATTTCAATGAAAATGATATAACATCCATACTTCTATATGTGATGTTTTATTTGTCTGTTAAAAATTACAATCATTTGATGTTCAGTTTCTATGTTACTGCAATGAAATAGAAAAGCATTTAATATTACAGTATGATAGAATGTTAATTATGAAACAGTAAATCTATCAATCATGAAGTTTGTTAAATATTGAAAGGAATTTTCCAGGAAAGCTGTAGAATCATTTCTTTGGAATATATAGTGGGTAGAATCAATTAATTGTGTAGTTTGATATGAATAAAAAATAAGCTCGCTAATTCCCCAGGGTTCTGCACATATCCAGATACAGATCTTTGATAGTGTTAATAAATATGTCCTCAGAAATGTTGAAAAGGTGTTAGACAACTGAAAGAAAAGACTAGAAACTAGACAATGATATCACTGAATCGCAGTCTTTAAATCATTCATTGAATGGTGTGTAAAGTATAAACTTGAACGGGAGTGACCTGGAATAAAATTTAAAGCAGAAAAAATTAAATGTGGAATCTTGAAATTTATATTTGCAAATGTTGCCATCTCCCCCATATATTTATTTCTTCGGAAGTAGGATAGAATGATGCATTAAGCTGAAAATTTCAATGAGGTTCTGAGTCTACAGTCCATTCTATAAAACCAAAAAGAACGTGTATATTTCATCATTTATAAAAGAATGATTGTTATAATTTATCTATAGGCTAACTTTTACTAAATGACCTAAACTAAGTTTACTAAGTATACTAAACATTTTTAGTATAAGATTCTTATAAATACTAACAAAATAAAGTAAATTTTAAAAATTTTTGACATATAAATTTTTTATTGGTAAGGCTTTCTTGATTTAACTCTAGACAGATTTATTCTTGATAGTTGTTAATCCTGTTGGGAATTACCTAATTTCAGTCCTTCACAAAGGTTCCCAACATTGGAAGAAGATATTGACTAATTTATTACATAATTTTCATCAAATAAAATTAATGTACTCTTTTTTTAGTCTGGTCTCTGATACAATATATTTCCAAAGGTATAGTTTTATCTTTAATCCAAAAAGTCATTTACTTAATGAGGGAACCTAACTTCCACCAATATCAGAAGGAATTTAGGACATTTAATGGACAATAGATATTTTAAGACAACAGTATAATTGAATCATACTCATTATTCAAGAGATATAAATAATTGTATTTGTGGGGGGAAAGTCTTCAAATAAAAAATACTAAAAAGGGCATTTAAAATGAAAATCATGTGTATGTAAAGTTTCTTTACTATGACAGTCTGGAAAAAAATTGAAATGCTTTTCAATCATAATAAATGAGCTGAGTTCTAGATTGCAGATACTATAAGATGAAGTTAGCTACTCTAGAATCTCTTGTGTTTTCCTCACTATAGCTCATAGCTAAAATTGGCAAAGTACCTTCCTTCAACTACTGTAGAAACACTCACTTCTTATCTATTTTTATTACCCTATTTATAAAAATCATCACAGTTTAGGACCTGCTGAGTTTGTATTCTTTTCAATTCTTTTGCCAAGAGTTACTCAGCAAGAGGAGATTGGAAATGTCCTGGCCTATTCTCTCAGAAATGTGGTGCCATCACTTATCTTCTCTCTATAATCTCAGGCAAGACAGTGTAGCAGTATACAGAAGGGTCACTAGCAAAGACCCAAGTGAGTTGGCAGCATTTGTCAACAGAAATAGGCACAACATTGGTCCACGTAACCCTAACTCCTGTGGTTGTACTTGGGTAAATATTAGAGTCGTGGATGACTGCTGAAGTCATTGCTCACTCAACCTCTCCTCACCGTGAAAGTGAGAGTCACAGCTGCTCCGTCGTCTCTCCTCCTCCCACTCTGCTTCTTTTTCTCTCATTCCCCCTCTACCTCCTCACTTGCTCCTCTCCTGAACCTGCTTCTGCCCCTCCTATCTCTTATTACTTCTGTAATTATTATGCATAAAAATTGTAAATGAGGCTAAGGCTTCTTAAATTTCCTTTTCCCCGGAACATATGTCATTCATGTGTGATCATGTAAGTTATACTGATTTATATTCTTAGAAAAACTTGGTTTCATGTAAATTTTATTTTCTTTATTGACTAAATATAGGAGAAATTTTAGAGTGTTTGAGGTGGAAATGTACAGGGGTATGAAGTATGCACAGCAGATTTTTTTATTTTCATTTTATAGCATCAGTTTTAGTCAGTATTCTACAACCTGTTATGAAAACTGTCCATGTACTGTAAAGAATTTACTTAATTTTAACTGGTGAATCTGCAGTATATTTAAATTATTTTTGAAGCTTTTTATTCTAAAACCAAATAAGAATTTTAGTATTTGCACAATCATCCTTAAACAGCTCTGGTTTTGAAACATAAGTAAATAGACAGTTGTATTACAAAAAGAAATAAACTCAAGAGTCTAAACCGTGGCAAAAGTGGTGAGACTTTGAACAAATGCAGCTCCTCCTGTAAGATTCTGGTACATGTACCTGAGTGAAGTGCTTGTCTCTACAAGACCCATCCATTTTCTGAGGGCACTGCATAATCCATGTTGCAAGGCTCCCATTTGAGATTCCAAATGTCTATGTAGAATATTTGGAACATATTTAAGCTCCATCAACACATTTTATAGCATAAAGTTCCTACTAGTAGAAACAGAAATATAAGGAGATATTTAAATAGAAATATGAAGAGCTACCATTTATTAGATATTACCTACACCACTGTAGGCATTGTATTCCCATTCATAAACAGAGTAACTGAAGTCTGAATGTAAAAGAATAACCTGTCCAAGGTGGCATACCAGTGTGCAAGTAGAACTTAGTTACAAGTCTGTCTGTTCAAAAGTCCTTTCACGTAACTGCCAAAGTAAAGTGTTGATGATACAAATAGGGACATTTACTTTACTTCCAGTGAACCATGAATGCTACCTTAAATTCCAGAATTCATTGGAGGGGCATATGCCTTTAAAGCTTTGAAGAAGAAAAATAATGTACTATTGGCACAACTAAGATGAACAAAATTATAATCGTGTTATGATAAATCCATCCAAGCTAGGCAAATGCCTCCCACATTTGGAGGAATCCAGTCTTATTGAAATGAATTCAAGGGAGACTAAAGGATTCTCCTTTGTTTGAATGTTGGGTACAGCAAAGAAACACACAGAAGATCTATATGATGTTTACATAAAAAGTTTTCCTGTATACTCAGTAATATATTTTCACTAAATAAACATTCATAGCTATGGGGTGATAGTTACTCCATGAGCTATTTCTTCAATTGAAACATTAGCATTCTTAACACATGTGGATGTACTTTGTAAAATAAACACCACAATGAAAAGATAAAATGACTCAATAATTGATTGGTAAACACCATGTAACTATGGAATAATTATATGTTCTGTGAATTATATAGTACTTAGAGTTGACATTATTTAGGAAACATAAGAAATGAACTTGTAATTTGTACTTATCAGATTTCGATTCCTTAACAACCAGTTAAATATCCTATTATTATGTAAAAGTATCCTATCATTAAATACCTGGTCAGTAACAATCATGCAATTAGTTAACATGCATCATACTACAAAATGCAATTATGATGTCATCAGGACACCAAGAAACACTTTATGAAATTGATGCATTCAGCAAGAAAGTAAAAGACATTTAAACTGTAATTCATGTATGCAGGTATCCACTAAGGGCTCCCATGGTTATAAGAAGGAGCTTGGCTGGCGCTTTTACTTTGCTCAGGTGTTTTTCACCTTTAACGTAGGCTTGTCACAACGGTCTTTTTGGGTCTTCCTGTCTTGGGATCTCTACCAAAAACTATGTCACCAAATACCCATTACCATGCAGTTGCTAATGCCAAGATCTCACTTCTCACTCTCTCTGCCAAGGAAATCGCAGACCTTGTTTCTCTTCATTAGAGGAGACCCCTTGTTGATAAATAAGGGTCTGTCTGTTAGCGAACACCTCCTTTCAGCACTGTAACTACGGTGTGCGCTGCTTGGTAGATTCACAGCTCCCTGGACATTGGCTGAGGAAGGAACATGTTAGGAGTACATTTCAGGTGAAAGTCACTTTTGTAGATCTTGGGAAGGCTGATTCTCTTTCCTTGGATCTTGTATGCCAAGACGCTGGGTTAAGGAGCCACATATTTTTCAAAGTGGAATTAAAACTCTTGGGATGAAGAAGTAATCTCCATACTTGATTCAAGCCTGCGTCCGTTCTACCATTTTCTGTTAACAATTCTACCTTACAAGAACATACCTTGAATTGCTTACAACTGTTTCTGACCATCCACATTTATTTCCACAGACAACAACATTAATTGGTCTTTTGAAGACTGCGCGTCTCCTTCGACTTGTGCGTGTAGCCAGGAAACTGGATCGATACTCAGAATACGGCGCAGCAGTTCTAATGCTCTTAATGTGCATATTTGCCCTGATTGCCCACTGGCTGGCTTGCATCTGGTATGCGATTGGGAATGTAGAGAGGCCCTATCTGACTGACAAAATTGGATGGTTGGATTCCTTAGGACAACAAATTGGGAAACGTTACAATGACAGTGACTCAAGTTCTGGACCGTCCATTAAAGACAAATACGTCACGGCACTTTATTTTACCTTCAGCAGTTTAACCAGTGTAGGATTTGGAAATGTGTCTCCTAACACCAATTCGGAGAAAATCTTTTCCATTTGTGTCATGTTGATTGGCTGTAAGTAGATTTCTTTTTTGCTATCTGTTAGGATAAAGTAATAGCACAAAATTGGATACTCTGGAACATAGAGAAAGCAAAATACGAAAACTGTGGCGATAGTGGGATTGCACATGTGGGCATTATATTCTATAAAGTATGGTTTTTCTTAGTGAAGAAACAAAAATTCTTTTCCTATTCTTCTCTTAGAACTGGCTTTAATGTCACTATAAAATAAACTCATCCCTTGGTGATCCCACGATTAGTTCAGGGCCTCCCAAACTTGTTTGAACCTGAGTCTCCTCTTCAAGTCCATAATATAAAATAGTATCACACTGAGGTCTCCATAGATGGCTCAGTAGTTAAGAACACTTGCTACTCTTGCATAGGGACCATGTTCTGTTCTTAGCACCCACAACGTCCTCTAACTCTAGTTCCAATCTGATGCCCTCTCCTGGCCTCTGAAAATGCAAGGCATTCACATAGTACAAATGAATACATATAGGCACTCACATGTAAACATAATAGTAAATAACATTTGAAAAATTAATTTTAAAAATAATATTGCAAAATTGCCTTTAGCCCAAAAATATCTTCAAGTATATATTAGATCACTTCTAGACTACTTATATTTCCTAACACAGCATAAATGTTGCATAAAGCTCATGAAGAAGAATGAGAAAAATGTCTGGCCATGTGCAGTACAGGCATAATTTTTGAAAATATCTGTGTTCATGGTTGGTTGAATGTAAATGCAGAAGTCACCATTCTCTACATTCAATAAGGCTTCTTTTTTTTTTTTTTACTCTAGAATATCATGGATATAAAACTGGACTGATATGGTTACTCAGATTGCAGATCTGAAAATTGCAGTTCATTCATTGTTATATAAAAATGATTATAATTTACTACTAATAGCTATTTTCTGTTACAAGCCGAGATCAAGTTAAGTTGGAAAACAGAATTCTAGACATAAATCTTTCTCTCATGCATATAAAACTATTACAATTATACCTATAATCAATTTCTTCTCTTATTGATTTTAAATTGCTTTTCTTTTGCTATCTTTCTAAGGCCTGTTCTTACCTTCTACTCTGTAATTGCTTTAAACAAGGGGCATAATTTATCACATCAATTATTTAGAATAAAAAGTTTTATGGTAAGATGGAGCTGACTTAATAATATTTTTGAAATTACCTTGTAAAGAACCTAGTGATAACCAAATGATAGCTGACAGCAATAACAACTCTGAAAGGAGAAATCCTCTTGGATGGTGTAAAAAGTTGAAAACAGATCTTGACAATTTATTTTCATATGTCATCATATTAGTTACTGAAATGTGGTTAGACAAGACCTATTTATGAAACTTAAATGAGTTTTCTAAGTAACCTAGTCTGCCTAAAATATAGTTTTTATTTCAATAACATCTTCATAAGGAAATACATTTTTTAAAACCCTCAAGATCTTCCAATTCCATCGCACTCTTGGCTACAAACACAGAAGTCACATTGCATGCAGAAAGCAATGGAACCGGAGCCTATTAAAGAATAAAATACACATTCAAGGCACCTTGAATCTGATTTATAACCATAAAGGGCTGAGGAGACGATTCAGTCAGTAAAAGTTTTGCTTTGTAAGCTAAACAGGGCCTCAGCACCCACACAGAAGCCCAGTGCAGCCATGCACACCTGTAACCCCAGGACTAACAGAGCAGAGACAGGAGGATCCTTAAGACTTGCTGGCAATCCCGTGGGTTTGTTGAGCTCCAGGTCCAGTGAGAGACGAGACAGATATGATGGAATAGCCAGTGAGATAGCTCAGCAAGGAAAGGCACTGACTGCCAAGCCTGACAACCCAGTTCAATTTCTAGACATGATGGAAGGGAAACACTGGCACCTACAAGTTGCCCTCTTACCATACACAAGCCATGGCCTACAGATGCACACACACACATGAACCAAAAACATACACATGCACACTTGCATACATGCTCAAAACCAATAATAAAAGTGTAATAAATATACATATGTGTGTATATGTATATTATGGTGAAAAATGGTTGAGGAAAACATCAAACATCAATTTCTGGCCTCCATATACACATACACATACACATCATACACATACACACTCACACACACTGAAAACAACAGCAAAAGAATCTATCAGAATGTATTTCACAGTTATTAAAAACTTTAGTTGCATTAATATCAAACAAGGCCAAGAAAAGTATCTGTTCTTGATTAAATATTTATATCTATGAAATAAATTTGAATATATCTATTTAAGAAAAGAGTACCTACCTACATTTAGAAACAATAATTCAAGGAACTTACAAAAATTACAACAGTTATCCTGTTCACTGCTTAGAAATCCT
>CABHPR010127177.1:29821-42736 GCA_902168415.1 Peromyscus melanophrys | reverse complement strand
TTTTTTTTTTTATTCTGGTGTGATCAGACACCTGACAGCCTGGGAATTGAACCTGGGTTCTCTGGAACATCATTCAGTGCTCTTAAAATGCGACCCCTCTCCCGTCTCCCTTTCCTTTTTCTC
This sequence comes from Peromyscus melanophrys, assembly GCA_902168415.1. Lineage (NCBI taxonomy): Eukaryota > Metazoa > Chordata > Mammalia > Rodentia > Cricetidae > Peromyscus > Peromyscus melanophrys. The sequence continues at coordinate 42,613 of CABHPR010127177.1, read as the reverse complement.
TAGTTGGAATGTCCCACCTAACCTTATTCTGCCCCACCATTGGCCAAACAGCTTTATTTATCAACCAATCAGAGCAACACATATTCACAGCATACAGAATGACATCACCCAACAAGGATTTTATCACACCGTGTCATAGGTTAGTCTAGAATCTACTAAATCTCAGAACCCTCCATTTGTAGGTCAGGGAACCATGGTGTATGGAGTAGAATGTCACTTTCAGGTAGATTCCACATTCAATGATACTTAGACAATAAAATAAGGATTCCCAACAAGAGTGTATGGACCAAGCAGAACAGTTTTCTGCCTAGAGGGCCTAACACTTACACCTTAAATTGAGTTCAGGGAGGAGAATCAGATAATCATGTCCAGAAAGAAGGTACCTGTGTGAGTGTAGTAAAGCACTGGAAGTGACTTCCTGGTCTCCAAGCTGAGTTCCTCCAAAGCAATGCAAAGCAAATCCATGCAACTGCTCAGGGACCTCCATCAGCCCCCAAACAAATTCCAAGTCAGCATGTTCAAAACAAAACCTTTGTCTTCCCCACATTACAGTTCCTACACATGCCACAAGTTTTAGATATCTTCCGCATCCTGTTGGCATCTAAGAACACAGAGACTTACACTTCCTCTGCCTTTAGTGCTACTGTTGTTCTCTCTTATTTAATCTCCAACAAGAAACATTAAACGTAAACTGTCATTATCTCCCATCTTTACAATTGATGAAAGTGAAACTCTAAAGGGTAAATAGCTATTCTTCTTCATACAGCTGGTGAGGCCAGGGGCTGGCTTATCAACCTGGCTTGGACTCCATGTTCCTGTGACTTAGTCTACCTCTGCTCTTGGGAGTATGATGGTACTGGTGCAAGTGATCCTGGAGCACAGAATTGGTGAATTGTTTCTGGGGAAGGGACTAATCCTTCCTCAGTATTGTACTGCCCATCAAGAGTATTTCACAAATGCTAGCTGCCACCAAGTGAACTTGTAGAGCTGTCAGGTGGAATAAGACACTAGGACCAATCCAGCAGCTGTGTCACGTGATATGTCAGGAGCACTTCAAATACTTTGATTCCTGTGCACGTTATCTGAACACTATATTCATAGACCAGCTCTGTATATATCGCTCTCTCAAACCCCGTCTCTCATCTGTACACATAATTCTATATTGTCTCATCAGACAATGGAAAAAGATGCAAAGTCCTGTTATATACTTAAATTAAGCAGCAATTATTCCTCACATTTGATCAATAATTTGATAAAAAATTCTCAAATTTGATCACTCCTATAGTGAGGACCATTTAGAAATTATGTATCATAAATCCAACCCAATTTAAGTCTCACAGAATTCTTCCAAAATAGATTCCATATAGTCTGGGTAAGTGACTGGGAAATTGAGGCACACACTGTTTAAAAATTGATTGGGGTTATACAACTACTAAGGGCACAGGAGTAGGGAGAAGGTACTTAATGAAACCCACCTTGAGTTCAGGGTTACTGAGCAGCCTTGGCTGGCTCAATGGCTTCTGGGAGTGTCCTTCCTGGATCTCACCAAGAGCACTTTGGGAAAGAAAAGGATCTTTGAAAAGTATAATTTCTCCCACTTCCTTGAACAAACGGAAATGGAGGTGGGGAGGAATGTGAAGAGGCAGTGAGGGAGGGAGAGAGGAGCTTGGGAAGTGTATATATAATGGAGCTCTCATATATCTTCTCCCTAGGGCAAGGAAGGGCTCCCTTGGGTGCTATTGCATCGTGGTTCACAAGAGGGATCTGTGAAGGAAGCAGGGACCATATCTTGATGCCAAAGAGGACACCAGGGTCCTTCTACCAGTGCTGCAAGACTGACACCGTGTGGCCACATCAGCCTCCCCAGGACTTCCTAAGTCACCTGCCAGAGAACCTCTAGGTAAGAGCTCACCAGCCCCTCAGACTTCTCAGAAAGGAGCTAGCAACAGAACAACCAACAAAGAGCCCAGCACAGGAATGGAGGCTATGGAAGAGGGCATCTTGCACTCTATGGAAATCAAGTCCCCAGCAAATTACCCTCACCAGTCAGTTTGAGACATGGAGCATGGAAAATGTACCTTTTAAACAGTTTTGATGTGATTATTAGTTTATAAATCCGTTTCTTTAGGAAAGGTATTCTAACAGACAATTTTAAAAGATGTCTCAAATTCCATTAGAAAGTCAATTTTATAATCTATTGTGAAAGGGGAAGCAAAGAGAAATACTGGTAGGAAAAAAAATACAGGTTCAGAAATGAAACAGTGTAAGCAAGCAGAGCTAATAGTGCAATGCAGAGACCTGGGTAGGACACGGATTTAGCTTTGCAGCTTCTGTAAGGCAGTGAATGAAGAGAACTCATTGATTAGAGTCTGTGGTACAAAAATAATCAAAGGGAGACCCAAAAGATGTTGGAACAGCACCTACTATTAACAGAAGCAGGAAACTGATGCACTCACAGTGGGCAAGACGTAAAGGTCAAGAGGGGCATCAGTGCACAGAGGACAACTGCCCAGCTCAAATTCAAGCTCAGTCAGTCAGAAAGGATGAATACGGAAGCCCATCCCTCCATTGCTGCATTCCTAAAGTAGGACAAGGTGTTTTCCTTTGCTACTGCTAGTGTGTGTGTGTGTGTGTGTGTGTGTGTGTGTGTGTGTGTGTGTGTGTGTGTGTGTGTTTGTGTGTGTTTGTGTGTGTGTGTATGGTGAGTGTTGTATGTAGTATGTGTGTTTGTGTGCATGTTTGTGTGTTTTTATAATATTTTGTACTTCCCCTTTAAATGATTGCTGCCAATTAGTTTCCTTTGGCTAAAATACAGGGATCCCATTTTAAGAAGTCAATGCTGGGCTTTTACTGAGGAACACGATAAATTAATCATTAAATCTATTGTATTGACTGAATCTTGGAAGACATGACAAATTGCAGTGCAAGGAATATTTTTGTAGAAAGGACCTTAGCATCTCAGGGGAAGGTGAGTGGCTGTCATCATAGTACTGCGTCATTTCCTCCAATGGATCAAAACTTCATTTATCAACTCTAAAGTAAATATGGTAACATTTTAATTCCAAACACCCACCCTAAGTGAGAGCTTCCACTTAGAGTGAACACTGAGAACTTGACACTCTGCTCAGTACTTCCATCTGTTGTCTCACATACTCCCAACAATGAACCAGGGAGGAAAACATCCTCATCCCCATTTTCTTGAGAGAATACTGAAGTTGATGGTCACAAGAAACACTCAAGGTGATCCACCTAGTGGGAATGGATACTAATGTGTATGGACCAAAAGCACACATTTGTTAGTGCTGGATTATACCTTAAATTGGTAAAAGAATTTAGGGTTTATATCTTATTGCTGGAGCTACCCATGTAGCCTCACAGAGTGTCAACAAACCTTCAGGGAAAACAATAGGATGGTGGAGCCAGAGTGGGGTTGATTTGGGAGAAAAAGAATATTAGTCATCAGTGCCTAAGACAATGAGCCCAAGGTAAGGGCTGAGACACTTGGCTGACACCACTGTGTGTCACTGAAACAGAAGCAGGAGAGAATACTAGGGATGGAGTGTGCTGTCAGTCACAGGAAGTGGAACAAAAGCAGTATTAGCAGAAACTTCAGGGACTTTGAGATTAAGTTTTAGCATCCACACCCCACATCTTGCCACTGAAGATCTTTCAACTTCAGTTTCCTTGCCTATAAAATGGGGACAGTGACAACTCTTTCAACTTGCTTGTATAGTATGTAAGTGTAACACTACCTGTGGAACACTTAGGAGCACATCTGGTGTGAACAGGCACATGTACAGCCTGGGCCTCCCTTCCCTCCTTCATCACCTTGAGCAATCTCCTCTGTGGATCACCTGGACTGAACTTAGAGCCCCTGATTTCTATGCCCAGCTCTTCTCAGTAGTCCTTAGGCAGCATGTCATCAGTCTTTCAAGTAGAGTTATCCTGGCCTCACACTTGTGACTGAGGATGATAGTACAATCTGCTGGAGGAGAGGAGGTTAGGAGCATGGGTCTTGATGATACTTGTGACAGGGTGTCGTTATTTTTGCCTCTGTTCATTTTGTGGGATGAAGCAGAGTGATCTCAGAAGTCTATTTGATTCTCAAGGAAGTAAAACTAGAAAGATCTCTATGCTCATCTCTCCCTGTTGTGGAATAATCTTTTTGTACACTGTGAAGAAATGTCACTCAGATTGGTTTAATAAAAACTAAATGGCCAATAGCTTAGCAAGATTTTCAGGGCAAAGAGAATGCTGGGAAGAAGAAGGGTGGAATCATGAGGAGACATCAGGGACAAAGAGCAAGCAGCATGGGCTTTAGAAAGTAAAGGTAATTGAACCAAGTAAAAGAATGTAGATTAAAATATATGGGTTAATATAAGTTGTAAGAACTAGTTTGAAAAAAGGCCTAAGCTATCAGCCTTTCATAATTAATTAGGAGTCTCTGTGTAGTTATTTGGGAGCTGGCAGGTATGACAGAAAAATCTGCCTACAAATGGTAGCCAGTGTCTGGCCAGGTATATCCACATCAAACCCAAGAAAGCTTAAAAATGGTTCTTTTTAAATACACAAAAATTTAGCCAAATATGGCTTCCTAGCCTTGTGTCTCTCATGCTGGCCAGGGTACAGAGACCTGCATGCTTTAGCTACCCATGAGCCATGAGCTAAGCTGCATGGTGGGTTTAAAATTTTTCTCATGAAGACAGAAAAGGTTGCAGATATATAGTACAACAGATTCAGATGGAAAAAAAGCAACCAACGAACAAAAAACCTTTAAACAGGTTACAGTGTGTTTAACAATGTGCATAAGCTTAAAGAAAAAAAAAGGATATACACAGTCATAGAAAACATTAGTTTAAAAATAATAAAGTCTTTAAAGAGAGAGTAAATTAATAAAAGAATAAGCCGTATAAGGATGGAAAACACACATGGAGTCTGGACCCTATATGGTGTCTTCTTGTTAACTCTGAATTTTTTAAATGCTAATGTGCAAAAAACATTAGCTGCTGAGAGACATTGGATTATGAAAAATATCAAATTAAACCAACCTATATCTTTTAAAATGTCCTAACTTCAAAATAGAAGTCAGACAAAGTGTTGCACTGGGGAAATGTTATGCTTTTTTTCCACAAGAAATGTTATTTTGGAACTGGCAGGTGGGACAGAAAAGTCCACCTACATCTCCCATCAACTTCTTTCCCAGAAACATAACCCTTCCTTCACTTGGTTTAGAGCAGAGGTTCTCAGCATGTGGGTTCTGACCCCGACAAGGTCACATAACAGATACCTTGCATACCAGATATTTACACTACAATTGATTGCAGTAGCAAAATTATTGAAGTAGCAATGAAATAATTTTATGGTTGGGGGTCACCACAACATGAGAAACTGTATTAAAGGGTCTCAGCATTAAGAAGGTTTAGAGCTCTCCTTTTCAGGAGCAATGCTAAAAAAGGCATTTTCAAAAGGAAGAAATGATGACAAAACCTCCCTGATAGGCCATAAAGGGAATTAGTAAAGTTTTATTTGTTGAGCAAATGCTTTAGGCAGAGGCATAGCCATTGACTGATTTAAAATAAAGATGGGTTGTAGTCAGAAGATTTCCTGTATCCCGGGCTGCCAGTGGTCAGGACAAATCTTTCCCACTCTGGTCCCCCAAGCAAACACACAGAGGCTTATAGTAATTATAACTGCATGGCCATGGCTCAAGCATTTTGCTAGCTAGTTCTTATATCTTAAATTAGCCCATAACTATTAATTTATGTATTGCCACATGTTCCATGGCTTTACCTGCATCCCATTACGTGTTGCTCCTTGGGCGGCTCGCTGTTGTCTCTTCCCGCCTTCTTCCTGTCTCTCTCTCTGAATTTCCTGCCTGCCTCTAAGCTACCTTGCCAGAGGCCAAATGGTTTTATTTATCAACCAATCAGAGCAACATATACTCGCAGCATATAGAAAGACATTCCCCCATCAATGGGTGTTTATTCCTGTTATAATATCCTGAAGCCCAGACGTTAAATGAGAGGAGTTTCCACTGCAGGGCATCACTGGCAGCAGTATTAAAAGGCTAGCTGAGCATTCATTGAGGTTTGAAATCTCAGTACCAGATACATGGTATGATTCTAAGGAGGAGCAGGAAATTACCTAGCTCTGGGTATTTCTTTTTGCTTCTTGAGTCCATTTCTTTTATGGCCTGATTGCATGCCAAAGCCATCTGGCGTCTTCAAGAGTTTAAATAGCAATGTTCAATTAATAAGGCATAAAACCCTGCCACTTCCTCACCCCCACACATTTAGCCAGCCCTTCTCTGTTCTGAATAACTAATTGATAGGAGCACTTGCAATCTGTTGCCTCAGCACCAAGGCTGAGAGGATAGTAGTACTGACTGCAGCCTCCAGCATGGTTCCTTGTGTTGGGAAGCATTTCTCAGCTCTACATCACACAATCAGGTTAAAGAGAATCCTAGTCCCTTGTGGACATCCTGTGTACCACTTCAGTAAGATGGAATTTCTAGTATTTTTATTCCTTTCAGAGATTTTCTGGAATGATCTGGAAGTAAAGTGGTTGATCTGGTCTGCAGATTCCTCACATATTATTTTAATAATGAGGCAGGCTACTGAGGGATTTGTGACATAGTACTGCACTGTTCAAAGCAATGACAAAGCTATTGTTTTTGCCCAGGTGTGTAGCTATGGCTTTTGAAATGATCATTTTAATAGTTGGTCCCCAGAAAGTTCACTGCCATTTAATGAGAAGCTCTGTAAGTCTTTCCTGATATTTTGTTTCTGTTTAACCGAAATTGGACAGAAACAGGTATCCCCTATCTGATTTTGAAAGGATAAAGAGCTCCTTGGAATCCCAAGGAAGGGCTAAGGCTTTTAGTTTTGGGGCAGAGGGGAGAGAGAATCTTCAATTTGTTTCCTGCATACTTTGTAGATTACACAAACCCTGTACTTTTAATAGTTGGGTCCTTGTTAGACAGTACAACAGAATAAATGAATTGTCCTCTATAATCCTTGAGGGGCAATGTCAAGTTTACCCTAAAGATATCTCAATAAGTGACTGCCTTAATCACATCAAGAAGCACTCTATGAGAACTGTTGGATTTTGTCATCTGCCAATAGCAGTGCAAAAGATAAGCTCATTGTGAGGATAGCACCAGACATCTGCTAACAGATGAATCATATGAAAGACGGCAGAGGACATTCTCAGTATAAGAGTCATCTAACAGTATGGTGAGGACCCGATCAATACATGGACCTCTTAGTATGAAGTACAGTCATTGCTCCTTTCATATCATGAGTATATATTGGGAATAAGGTCACATCTCAGTGGGTCCATTAATTTTAGAATATCATGGTTTGTATGGAGGGTAAGAGGCTGCCAATTCCTTGACTTAGAGTCTGTCACAATTCTCTCAAGGTAACTTGTCTTTCTCTGCAGAGCCTATGAAGGAGGATATGCTTGCTTTCCTGACCAGTATTGTGACTGGATATTTTGCTTGATGAGGAAGCTGCAGGAATTGTGTTGGGTAATTTGACCTAGAAGTTCAGAGCTGTAAGTCTGTAGTTTCAAAGTTTCTGTGCTTCACTGTTGTTTTACTGTTGACAGTGCCATGCCTGTTTCATACCAGGCTCTATAAAATACCTGTTGTTAATCTGATCATCAGGTATGTCATCTATTAAACTGAGGCTGTCAATATGTTAACATCTATTCTATGATGATCCAACTCCTATTTGACAAGAGTATCTTATGTATCACACTGGATGCTTGAATCCTGGTTCAAATGGTACCTAGAGAACACTGGATGGTCAGAAAACAAACAAGAGTTACTGAGGTTGTAACTGAGAACATGGAAGCTTGACCTCCCAAGCAAGTCTGAGTTCAAATCCAAGCTCAATCACTTGCTGGTTCAGTGAAAATTAATCAGCCCTCCCAGCTTCTAATGGTTTATCTGTAAAGTGGAATATTAATAGTTTCTCCTCTGTGGGATTATTATAAAGATTAGGTGAGATTGTATATTTACATGTCTTAGGAAATTGCCCATGTACAGTTGGTGTTCAGTGACTCTCAATCAGGGACTTGGCTAGCCTTAATGAAACTCTGTTCCTGAAATGAACTCTGCAATAACTTTCTCTGATCAAAGCACATCAGGGATGATATTTCTCTTTTATTTATGTGAGCATTGTGATTACATAGAAGTTGTTATACCTAATAAAAATCCGTTTAAAAATTAACTGTTCTGAAAATATGTCATAATAAAAATGGTTCAAGTATTTAGTATTTTGGTTTAAGAATAAGCATCCATCATTATATCCTCATTTGGGGAAGGATTTGAGGACTGAGGAAGTCTGAAGGACATGTTTAGCAGGACGTGGCAGTAGTGTAGACAAAGCATATTTAAGAGAAGGACCTTCTGTCTCAGGACTCAGGGGGGCTGAGTTATGAAGACTGTAACCTCAAGCTAAACCAGGCTACACAGTGAGGGGCTAGGGGAAGAGACAGAGAAAGAAAGAGAGGGGGATGCTAATATTCAAGACTTTGAAAATGGAATTTTTCTGTTCCATGTGGAAATTAATCTGTGACTAAACTGGGAAAGAGACATGCATCTTCCGCACGACACAGATTTAAGCATAGATGTAGAGGGCTGTGCTTTCTTTAGTTTTTTTTTTTTTTTTTGTGACTCCACATCGAATTAGCAGTCTCACTTTCTTCATATCACAATTAAATGGCAACAGTTAGGGAGATCTCAACTCCTCCACTAGCTGCTCCTTGCTAAATGTGTGACACAAAATCAGCCTAGGCATTCCATTCTGTGTATGGAAATTCATCAATTCACCATAAGCATCTTCCACTCACTTTTCTTAATCCTTTTCTCTCCCATCTTTTCTAAATCTTAATGCATTTCCTTCTCTAACTTTTACCTCATAATTTAAAACAAGCTCAGAAATGCCAAATACTGCCTTATTCTAACACTGCAGGTTTCATCTCAGTCAATAATGCATTTGTTATCGTTGATTACTCAGCTCCCATTTACTTCATAGTCCACACATATTCCCAGTGCTACACTTGAACACTCCCAACTAAGTTTTCTTGGAGCTTCCCATTTGCTAATCACAGTAGGCATCTCCCAGTGTGTCCAACCCCCAACCCACAGGCTGCAGATAGCCAAGCTAGGTATAAATGCAGCCAAGCACGAAATCATAAGCTGACTTAAACATTGTGAAAGATTTTTGCTAACTTCATTGTGAAGTTTTCAAGCCTTAATTTTGTAGATAATAATGGATCACAGTATCAATAGACTAGATATCCCTGTCAACACTTTATTCAGCAAGTTTCTCTTACCCTCATCTTCCCAGGCTGGCATCTCTGTACTCACCATCATTACATATGTAGGCATTCTGTGAGAACAAGGACAGGTTCTCTAAATGGAGAAAACAGATTATCAATAGCAGAGGGCAGAGCAGTCTGAAAATACACAAGAGAGAAGCTGAGTGGTTAGATTTGATTTACTTTGACTTAAATGTAAAGTTGGCTGTGGGGCATATTAACATTTTTCAAGGCATTAAATTATAGGCTTAGGAATGGACAATTAATTATCTACTATAAGAAATAATTTCATGTTTTCCAGTAGAAAACAGTCATAACCTCCAGTTACAACATATCACATAGAAATCTTGCAGTAGGAAAGCTAGGTCAGGAGACTTCTAGAACAATCCAAATTGATTGATTTTTTTTTGCATCCTTCTAGTCAAACTGAGGAGATAGGATACAATATAAACATTTGCTGAGTTGCAGAGTTTGCATTGCCACCACTTCCATGAGTAAGACCTCCTCACAGGTTGATATAAAACTGGAGATCCTTAGAAAGGGCTAAAGCTATGATATGTTCCACAAGAAGTCATTTTACTTGTCTTTGAATCTTTTCAGTTACACTACAGGGAATGGTATTCCGTGTCATTGGCAGCTCTCAAACACTTGTTAACTTTATTTTTAACAGAGAAACTGTGCCTTAGGCACAGAGCCTCCCATGCTCTATAATAAGAATTATAACAGCCTTCTTTCATTTATTTATTGTCATTTCTATCTATTTGTGGCAAGTAGCATTTCTTTTTCATTATAAATGTATTATACATCTTCATTTAAAATACATCCATGTAAATAATGTTTAAGAAAAATACTTAACAAAAAATGTGAGATAAAAGTGCAAGGTCGCTGGGCATTGGTGGCGCACGCCTTTAATCCCAGCACTTGGGAGGCAGAGCCAGGCGGATCTCTGTGAGTTCGAGGCCAGCCTGGGCTACCAAGTGAGTTCCAGGAAAGGCACAAAGCTACACAGAGAAACCCTGTCTCGAAAAACCAAAAAAAAAAAAAAAGTGCAAGGTCTTGGCAGATTAGTATTAATAAAAATTTCAAAGGGAACATCACTTAAAAGAGCTTTAAATAAAAACAAAGTTTGGTACAAAAATATACTTTTTGGAACCAAACAAAATTGATCAGTATCAAGGTCTACTGAATAATGTAAGATGATTTAGTTAAACTGTTGTGGCCTTAGTTTTCTTCATTGACAAAACTGAAGAAAAGAATACTTTATTAGGCTGTTGAAAGGAATGGAAGAGGAAGCATTTAACAAATATGGAGTACAACACAAAGCCCATGACAAAATAAGCACATTCCACATGCCCCAACCCTTGCCTTTTTCTGACTCAGGAGCCTGGCCATGGCTCCTGTCCTGGAAGCACCTTCTTGGGTGTCTACTTGCTTCTACATGAATCCTCTCTCCATCCTGCTCTGTTGACTCTATGTACCAAGAATGGATGCATCTGTGTGTCATGGATTTGTTTCCTGGTTTTATCTGCTTCCAGGTAGCTCCAATGTCTGTGGAGGGTTTGCTTGTTGCATTTGGGTTTTCTGTATCAGCTAGTTTTTCTGTAACCATTGGTTAGTCCCACAAGCTTCATTATGGTCTCTCTGAATGTAATATATGCACAGAGGACCCTGAACCTTCAGACAAATGTCCTGCATTATTCTAGGATTTCTGACTGGTGAGCAGACATGGTTAACAAGCTGGTGGGTAAGTTGGAAGACATCTTAAAATCTAGGGCCACAGAACTATTGAAGAAGGAAGATGGCCATGCAGCAGGGTAGAGCAGAATGAATACAGAAGATTGTGCTGAGCAGACACAAACAAATCAAAAGCAGATGTGGTAGCAGCCAAGAGAGCCTTTAAATTTACTATTTCATTTCTAATATTGAGGATAAAGTTGGAAGCTGCCACAAAATGATCAATGTATGTACTATACTCAAATCAGGTCCATATTCTTTGACCTGTGACCAGTTCTCTGCCCACCCCACCCCCTGTGCCTCACTGTCCTCCAGTGCCCAATCCCATTTTCCTTTCTAACAATTTCCACAGCTATGGAGATCATGATCAGTGAGCTCATTTTCAGTTCTGCAGGATTTACAAAGTAACTAGGTTTTCATCAAGGCTCCCAAATCCATCAATTCTTCCAATCAAAGGATGTAAAACTCTCAGAGCTGAGAAAGGAAATCAAGATGGACATGTGTTCAGTTACAGAGGCAGTGGGAGAAGTAAACCAAATGAAACCCTGAATCCTATCATCCGCCCCACTTCTGGCAAATCTGGGATGGTAATGTTAAGAGTTCCTTCTTTTATTAAACCATATAGCTTGTTATGAGCCATATTCCATTGGTGCTTTTAATAATTGGTCATAATAATTCTATGGATTTTGGGAGGCATGAAACGTTTATCCACCCATCAAGAGGCCATAATATGAGGTAGTGGGTGCCAGAGCTAAGATTTAAACTGAGCCTGTGTTTTAAGCATCAACATGCATTTTGCTTTTGAAACTCAAACACCCTTCAATGAGTAAAATGTTTACTGTCTTACTGAAAATGTAGCTATCCTTGTTATTTTAAAGTTTCTCAGATATTATAATATTAGACAGTCAAGAATTTGGAATAAATGTCCAAGTTCCACAGCATTAGACTAAGCTCGGAAAAGTACAGCCTTGCATTGAGAACACTGAGATGGCATCTATGGCCTTGAAATCTTCTGTTGTGATTAAGGATTTGAATCCCAAGGTGTTACTATAATGAGTTGGTAGAATCCTTGAGAAGTAGAAATCTTAACTAGAGATCCTGAGTGAGCTGGGGGTGTGACAAAGTTCATAAATGAGACCACCTCGCCCTCCTTTGTATGACTGTGTTAAAATTAGGACATGCTCTTCATATACAATAAGAGAATACAAGAGAATAGCACTATAAAGACAGCATTGCCATTGCTCACAATGAGTTATATTGTTCTTGTTACTTGTTTAATTGCTAATAAAGAGTTATATCCTCTGTCAATTGGCTTTAGTTCTTTGTGTTTGTATTTGTGTGTGTGTGTCTGTGTGTTCATGTGGAGGATTACAAGCATGTGCATGCTAAGACACATGTGTGGAGATCAGGTCCTCATCTTTCTGTATTATTTGAGACAATGTCCCTTTAATTCTGAGGTAGTCAAGCCAGCTGGCCCACAAGTTACTAGAGAGTCTACTGGAACCACCTCTGTGTTACACAGTTCCCACACTGAAAGCTGAAGGTTAAAGGAAAAAGTACTCCTCAGAGTGAAGTTTCTCAGCTCTACTGGAACTGATATTTGGACAAAGTAATCCTTTCTGTGGGAGTGTTTAGAAGCAATCATTTCTTCTCCTTTGTAAATATTGATGCTGAGATTTCTCTCTCTCTCTCTCTCTCTCTCTCTCTCTCTCTCTCTCTCTCTCTCTC
>CABHPR010127177.1:0-29811 GCA_902168415.1 Peromyscus melanophrys | reverse complement strand
CTCTCTCTCTCTCTCTCTCTCTCTCTCTCTCTCTCTCTCTCTCTCTCACACACACACACACACACACACACACACACACACACACACACACACACACACACACACCAGTTATGGCAAGCAATTAAAACTATCTCAGATACCATTAAACATCCTTTTAGAGATGATAACCTCTTCATTGAGATCTACTGCTTCATGAGGTTTCTGCTGTTAGGGGCCCTCACTGACAGCAATACCAGTTAGAAGGTTTTCTTTTATTTTTTGTTTTTGTTTTTTTTTTTTTAACTTAGAATAGGCTTCAAGTTTATGACAAGTGGATCAAGTATAGTGTATTCAGCAAATTCAGAGTAAAATACCCATAAAATGCCTTGAATATAGGCTACCCTGAAGAATAAGAGGAAATATATTATTTTGGAAAGCTTATATGATTCATATCAGTATCCAAGAGACTATGTAAGTCACACAGACAATAGAAAGAAGGAAAGAGCACAGAAACAGTGATAAATCCAATGGTTTCTCTACTCTTCCAAACTGCAAATCTTCTAGGATTTCTCCAAAAAGGCAAAGCAACTACCTGGAGAGCTCATCTACTTGGCACTTGTGCTGAGTCCTCAGGTGGAACAGAAGGGCCATGGAGAGACTGGCTCTCTAAGGGGGGGGGTCTGGAAAGTGAAAAATCACTCCCAGCTAATGTAGAGCCTCATTCCTCTAGAACACACAACCAAGAGGCTGAAATCTTGGAATGGATTCCCATACTTAGAGCCTGATTCCTTCTCCTCTTCTGATTTCAATGAGTCATGGAAAAGGATACTACTGGGTCACCCTGAGCCCATGCAGGATGCAGTAATGAGTCTTTGATGTACTATAGCCTTTGCCTGAACATCATACACTTTGGAAGAAAGGCAGTCCTACTGAGAAGGAATAGTCTTGGAGGTGCCTTTGATAAACCACCATTAAATCACAGGCAGTAGTTTGCCAAGGGAAGCCTGATTTGCTGTGCTTCCTCATTCACCTTGCTGTCCATGTTACTGATACTCTGATAGTTGAATTCCTGACCCAGGGCACATACAGCTCTAGTGGAGGCAAAAAGAAAAACACTCCAGGGATTAATAGCTGATAATATTCCTTTACTCTAAATCCCATGTTACTGCTTCTTCATGTTGCTTTAGGATACAGTGAAATGATAGATAACTCATCTAGCACAGAGTATATCATATACTGTAAGTCCTGGGCCTTTTCCCATTCACTAGATCAGTGGTCAGTTCTAAACTAGGAAGTAGTCTACTCCTAAGGGTCTTTTGGCATTGTACTAAATAATTTCTTTAGTTAAAATTCAGGAAAAAAATTGAGTATCTGCTGTAAGTGATGAAAATTTGCTCTATGCATGTGCAATGTGTATTCTCCCACATGTATAGTGTATATGCTTATATGTGTGTGGTGTGTGTGCGTGTGTGTGTGTGTGTGTGTGTGTGTGTGTGTGTGTGTGTGTGTAGTTTGAGTTTTAAAACATATCTTTAAGATTCATTTATTTTATTTTGTATGTATGAGTGTTTTGCTTGCATGTAAGTATGTGTACCACATGTATGCCTGGTACCTGTGGAAGTCAGAAGAGGGCATCAAATTGAATGAAATTGGATGGCAGGGTCCTATGCTGTTCCCTTTGTGGGGGGCAAGTAGACACAGAGTCAACAACACAGACTCTGGGAGGATGTTGAAACAACAAGCTCAGTTTGTTTAGGAAGAGGCAAGCCTTATATACCGGCCCCTTACTGACTGAACCATAAAGTCTTGGTACAAGGAGAAGAAAGCAGTATCTATATTGTGCCTGGCCTATGCTAATCTTAATGCTAATGCTCTACCATAGTCTTATTAATTTTTTTATAGAATTTATTTTCATTTTTAAGAAGATGAAACTATGGCTTAAGTAACTTGGTTAAGGTTGTTTGGCCAGTAGGTTGGATTTGGCTCAGTTAAAAGCCAAGTTTTGCTATTCCTAAAGAAAATGTCTATAAGAAGCCATGTTGCTAATATTGGGAACAAATTCTTAACCATGTTTATATTCTAAGTTTAATTGTGCTAACCCCCAAACATACTGAATTCCTAACCACAAAGTGTGAATTTATTGGGAAATTAGGTCACTGCAGATGTAATTGGAGCTCTTACTGCACTGATTGGTGCCCAATGAGATGAAGAATACCTAGAAAAGGAGGTCATGTGATGAAGTGGGAAGAGCTTAGAGTAATACCTCTCCATCCAAGGAATGTCACAGATGGCATCAAGCAACAGAAGCACAGAGATGCAAAGGAGATTTCTCCCTTACAGCACCCTGGTCCTGCAGGCACCTGACTGCATCTTCCAGTATCCAGAAAGATATTTCCATTGTTTTTGTCCATGGATTTGCTGCACTCCTGTGGATCCCTAGGAAGTAACTAAGGCTTCTCTGTATAAAAGATAGCCTCACATGATGAACCAGAATAAACTGTTCTGGGAAGAATAGTCTTTGTGGCTGGGGGATAGGGCTAGGGGCTAAAACAAACATTGGAAAGAATATTCTGTGGTGGTGTTATTGAGCAACCATTCCTAAGGGTCCCACCTAAACCACATCCCATGATGTTGAGATCCCAACAGCTTGAAAGGGGGATAATTCCAGGGCTCCATTACTACATTTGGAGAGAACTCTGGATAGTGTTGACAGTATAACCTGAGTTTTATAACAACTCCCCACCACTCACCAACAGCAGCAGCCACTGATTAGCAAAAGGTCTTCTAAAATACTGTTTGGTCTTAAAGCAATACTCTACTCCCTTCAAATAGTACTTTTCCTTGATGTGCATTAGTTACTTTTTTTCTGTCTTGGTCCCTTTTAGCCAGTGGGGAAATGAATATTTTAGACACAAATGCCTGCTTGGACTAAGATGGAGTGACTGAAACTCAGTGAATCCCCCAATACTGCCCCCAAACCTCACTTCTTTGAATAAAAAGGTGTTAAATTTCTATGACTGTGAAAGCCAACAAGGCTACACAAGATGCCTACAGAAAAGTCATCTTTTTCCTGTGATGTGGATGCTCAGGTTAGGAATGGTTACTATCTTTATTGTTGAAAGAGTCTGCTTCTTTTTCTGATTAATCCACAATATTGGATATTGAATTATCATTTTCATAATGTTGCATATGGTGAGTATCTGACAATATAGAGGTCTCAAATGGTGAAGCGGTTTTCCCATGGCCAGTGGAGGGACAGAGACAGGTTCAATCCTCACTAGTGTTATAATATTCCAAGTCCTTCCACTGCCTGCTTTGCCTTTCTAAGGTGGAACAGGGATTCCTCAAATGAGGGTGGGAGGGGCAGAATTAATTCACATCAGCTACATCATGTGTTCTTCCAAGCTCTGATAGATTTGCTCCATGGAGCCATTAAGAAAAGCACTGACCCAAGGGCTGTAAATTACCATTTTCCTCACGCACAGCTGCAACCGGTTTTTTAATGCCAGGGTAATACCTTTCTTAAAGTAAGCATCAGTTTTCTGGGCATTTATACTCTAACTCTCCTGGTTTTCCATCCTTGACTCCATTAATAGAATTCTCTTTAATTCCTTTTCACTTTTAATGGCTTTGACAGGGACTAATTTTCAGGCACAATTGCTAATTTTACAGTGGCTTTCTGCTTTGTCAGCATGAGGCTGACTAAGGAGTTATTAATAGAAGAATGGGATTCCCTTTTCATCCCTTTGCTCTTGACTGTAGCAGGAGGTGGGACAAAAATCCATTATTTAATAACATTTGTTCTTCCTGAAAGGTCATCACTCCAGCCCTTCAGTTTCACCTAAACTGTAGCAGTATCAGCAGCAACACAACCACTTTCTCTTCCTGAAAGCCTCCTGGCTTCATTCCAGATCACACAGTTGCTATAAGAACGCCTTTGAGTCCACCTTGGAAATCGAGTTCAAGATGGGAATTCTGTCAGTATTCCTTTGCATTTTCCAAATAGTATTTCCTCAATGTAAGAATTTGTAAGTACCTCAGGGACCCGCCTTACGATGCTCAGAATAATTGCCAAATGTGGGAAGTATTAACTAGAAGTTGAATGTGGCTGAGAGGGTGATCAACAAGAATTTAAGTAAAAGATTAATTTATTGTTCACACAAAATATGCATTAAAATAGATATTTGGTGTAGTGGGTAGCCATTCCAGCTTTGATCTGGAAGTTCCAACCCCCACTGAGGCTTCAGTAACTGTCACTCCTACAAGGCGGGGCCAAGAGAGGACCCTGAAGACCTGAGATCCGGCTGCGCCAGCTCTCTTGGTTCTTGGACCCTGGATGCTGGAAGTAGACCAAGCAGAGTTCTCCAGAGAACACCGCCAGACTGCACTATACCTTTCCCAGACCCTGTTACCTATCCCTTCACTTGTAAGTTATCCCACAAAATAAACCTCCCTTTTAACTATGTGGAGTGGCCTTAATAATTTCACCAATAATTTGGGATTTGTATGTTGACCTATCATTGTCACCAGGGAACCCAGACTCTTGTTGCCCTGCAGTTTTATGGCTACTAACATGTAACTTCCAATGCTAAGCCTGCCGCATGGTTTAAAACATACATGATTTTGAGAAAGAATCAAAACACCCAGTCAGGAAGCAAAAGGAAATGTCATTTCTCAGTCCATCTCCAACAGAGCTTTCCCAGAAGTTGCTCAGTAATATGTTTGTGACCACAAACATTCAGGGGAGGTTAGTAAATATAATTTATTCTGCTGCTGCTGCTGCAACTAATTCTGTCATTCAGGAGAAAGGGTAGGAAAATATGACAGAGGCAAATGACATGTGCACTAAATGCAGCAAAGAGGACTATTACATAAGGAGAGTCAATAATCATTAATGAGCTATTTTGGAAATCAGGTAAAGAAAAACTGACTTATTCCTATAAAGAATAAAAGCTTATACACCATTTGTTCCTATTGTCTTCTTAGCCTGGAATATTTTCTCCTTCCTTGCTCACTGGGAAAACTTCTATAAATTATTCACTCTTCTCAAATATCACCTGATATCTGCTGCTTCCCTGTCTCTCGGCTCTCAGGTCTTATGGAGAATTTGTTAATTCTTTTGCTCTGTAACGACTTGTATTTTTCTTTTGAGACAGATTTTTACTGTATAGCCCAACCTGGACCTAAGTTGATGATCTTCCTCCCTCAGCCTCCAATGTGGAAGAATTGATGGTGAAAGATGCTACACCTTTAGCACTCTATTCTTGCCTTAATATGCTACTTCTTCTTCTGGGTGGGGCTAGACAGGGGCCAGGTTCATTTCTCAGGTCTGAGACTTTGGATAGATTCATTCACCTTTTGAGTTGCAACTTCCGATCTCCAGTAGAAGGAATATTATATCCCTAATCTTGGACATCTGAAAACTAAATCAGATGATACCCATAGATCATGGTTTAAGACAATCTTTAATAATATGATAGTTTATCCCTTTATGCTTCATCCTCTGTATTTCTGCTATAACTTGTAGAAGAAAAAATCTTATTTAAGCTAGATATATTTCCTTTTGGTTTAGGCCATATTCTGCTAAAATTTAACATACTATAATGATTATAAAGTCTGTTGAGATAAGTCATTTCTGTATCTTTCCTTAAAATTCTAAATGAAAGTGTAGTTTATCCAAAGGACAAAGACAATTCAATAGTAGTAAGTGAGAAGAATGATATGATATGAAAAGACTATCATTGAGGATTGATACATGCAAACTAGATTAAGTTTCAATGATGACTTCTATAAATTTGTCTTAAAGACAAATATAAAAATGAGATAATATGAAAGCGACAATAAATCAACTATAATAAACAGATATAAAATACTCAGATTATATAAACAAAACAAAAATAAAGAGAGATACTGGAGAGATAGCTCAGTTGGTAAAGTGTTCACTGAACAAGCATGAGGACCTGAGATCAGATCCCAATACATGCCCATGTAAAAACCAGGCATAGTGGTACATACCTGTAATCCCAGTATTAAGGAGATTGAGACAGAAAATTCCGGGGTTCACTGGCTAACCAGTTTATCAAATTAGTGTGTTCTGGGCATAGCAGGGGCCTGTCTCAAAAGGTAAGGTAGATAGGGATTTAAGAAGATACCAGATGTCATTATCTAGATTCCCCACATATGTGCACAAAAGTGTGTGAGTATCCACACATACAAACACACAGACAGATGAAAAATAGATAAACATAGAGGCACAGGACAGTCCTCACTTATTACAGCTTTAACAGCCTATATCTGTGGCTAAGATGCTACATTATGAAATATCAATGTGGGGATCATATTTTTCATTATAAACATAGCTAGACATGACTGGAACTCAAGGCAAACCATACATTTGGTGATCAATGTAATGACATTCAAATCATTAAAATAAATATGGAGCAAACCTGATAGAATTTGGCTAAATAATCTTAAATTTGTATGCAAAGAAACCTCAAATAGCATGTAATTTGACATAAAGTATAGATGTAACTAAAACTAGAGAAATATCCATACAAATAGATAAAAATGACCTAAATCAAATTGTATATCTTCTGTTAGTACAAACTTCACTTTCTTTTTCTCTATTAAGAAATTTTTTATTCATCTTACAAACCAACCACAGATCTTCCTCTCTTCTCTCCCTCTGCTCCCCCACAACCCACTCCCCATTCCCTCCTCTGCAAAGGTAAGGCCTCCCATGGGGAGTCAGCAGAGCCTGGTACATTCAGTTGAGGCAGGTCTAAAGCCCCTCCTCCTGCATCAAGACTGTGCAAGGTGTCCCACCATCGGTAGTGGGCTCCAAAATGCCAGCTCATGCACCAGGGATGGATCCTGATCCTACTGCCAGGGGGCCCGTTAAGCAAATCAAGCTACACAACTGTCTTGCTTATGCAGAGGGCCTAGTCCAGTCCCGTGGAGGCTCCACAGCTGTTGGTCTAAAGTTCATGAGTTCCCACTAGCTTGGTTTGGTTGTCTCTGTAGGTTTCCCCATCATGATCTTGATTCCCCTTGCTCATAGAATCCCTCTTCTCTCTCTTTGACTGAACTTGTGGAGCTCAGCCTGGTGCTTGGCTGTTGGTGTCTGCATCTTCTTCCTCAGTTACTGGATGAGGGCTCTATGATGTCAGTTATAGTATCCACCAATCTGATTGCTGGGATAAGCCAGCTCAGGCACCCTCTTCACTACTGCTAGTAGTTTAAGTTGGGTTCACCCTTGTGGATTCAGGGAAACTTCCTTAGCACCAGGTTTCTTTCTATCCCCATGATGTCTTCCTCTATCAAGGTATTTCCTTCATTGCTCTCCCACTTCGTCCCTGTTCCAGCTTGACTATCTCATTCCCTTATGTTCTCATCCCCCATCTCCTACCCTCTATTGCCCCTCAACTCACCCTCAGTTTACACATGGAGATATCATCTATTTCTCCTTCCCAGGGCAATCCATGTATCCCTCTTAGGGACCTTTTTATTATCCTTTCCTTTAGAGCTAGTATTGACTTATGAGTGAGTACATACCATGTTTGTCTTCCTGAGTCTGGGTTACCTCACTCAGAATATTTTCTAGGTCCATCCATTTGCCTGCAAATTTCATGGTATCCTTGTTTTTTACTGCTGAGTAGTGCTCCACTGTGCATATGTACCACATTTTCTTAATCCATTCTTCAGTTGAGGGGTATCTAGGTTGTTTCCAGGTTCTGGCTATTATGAAAAATGATGCTATGAACATAGCTGAGCATGTGTCCTTGTGGTGTGATTGAGCATTCCGTGAGTATATGCCCAAGAGTGGTAAAACTGGGTCTTGAGGTAGATTGATTCCCAGTTTTCTGAGAAGTCGCCATACTGATTTCCACAGTGACTGTACAAGTTTGCACTCCCACCAACAGTGGAGGAGTGCTCCCCTTGCTCCACATCCTCTCCAACATAAACTGTCTTCTGTGTTTTTGATCTTAGCCATTCTGACAGGTGTAAGATGATATCTCAGAGTCATTTTGATTTGTATTTCCCTGATAACTAAGGCTGTTGAGCAATTCCTTAAATGTCTTTTGGCCATTTGAGATTCTTCTGTTAAGAATTCTCTATTTAGCTCTGTAGCCCATTTTTTAGTTGGACTGTTAGGTATTTTGATATCTAGTTTCTTGAATTCTTTATATAATTCGGAGATCATCCCTCTGTCAGATGTGGGGTTGTTAAAGATATTTTCCCATTCTGTAAGCTGTCGTTTTGTCTTATTTATTATGTTCTTTGCCTTACAGAAGCTTCTTAGTTTCAGGAGGTCCCATTTACTAATTGTTGTTCTCAGTGTCTGTGCTACTGGTATTGTATTTAGGAAGTACTCTCTGGTGCCAATGCATTCAAGGGTACTTCCTACTTTTTCTTCTATCAGGTTCAGTGTAACTGGATTTATATTGAGGTTTTTGATCCACTTGGACTTGAGTTTTGTGCATGGTGATAGACATGGATCTATTTGCAGTCTTCTACATTTTGACATCCAGTTATGCCAGCATCATTTGTTGAAGATGCTTTCTTTTTCCATTGTACAATACAAAGAATCAATGAAACAAAGAATTGGTTCTTTGAGAAAATCAACAAGATAGACAAACCCTTATCCAAACTAACCAAAGGCAGAGAGAGAGCATCCAAATTAACAAAATCATAAATGAAAAGGGAGACATAACAACAGACAATAAGAAAATCCAGAGGATCATCAGGTAATACAGCAAAAACCTATGCTCCACAAAATTGGAAAATCTAAAAGAAGTGGATGATTTTCTGGATAGATACCACATACCAAAATTAAATCAAGACCAGATAAACAATTTAAATAGACCTATAATCCCTAAGGAAATAGAAACTGTCAATTAAAATCTCTCAACCAAAAAAATCCCAGGGCCAGATGGTTTTAGTACAGAATTTTAGCAGAACTTCAAAGAAGAACTAATACCAATACTCTTGAAATTGTTCCACACAATAGAAACAGAAAGAACATTGCCAAACTCTTTTTATGAGGCTACAGCAACCCTGATATCCAAACCACACAAAGATGCAACAAAGAAAGAGTATTATAGACCAATCACCCTCATGAACATTGATGTAATGCTCAATAAAATACTAGCAAACCAAAGCCAAGAACACGTCAAAAAATTATCCACCGTGGTCAAGTAGGCTTCATTCCAGAGATGCAAGGATGGTTCAACATATGAAAATCTGTCAATGTAATACACCATATAAACAAATTGAAAGAAAAAAACCACATGATTATCTCAGTAGATGCTGAAAAAGCCTTTAACAAAATCCAACAGCCCTTCATGATAATGGTCTTGGAGAGATTAGAAATACAAGAAATATATCTAAACATAATAAAGGCAATTTACAGCAAGCCAACAGCCAACATCTAATTAAATGGAGATTCAAAGCATTTCCACTAAAATCAGGAACAAGATAAGGCTATCCACTTTCCCCATATCTGTTCAATATAGTACTCAAAATTCGAGCTAGAGCAGTAAGAGAACAAAAGGAGATCAAGGGGATACAAATTGAAAAGAAATAAGTCAAACTTTTGCTATTTGCAGATGATATAATAGTATACATAAGTGACCTCAAAAATTCTACCAGGGAACTCCTACAGCTGATAAACACCTTCAGTAATGTGGTAGGATATAAGATTAAGAAAAAAATCAGTAGCTCTCCTATATACGAATGATAAAGAAGCCAAGAAAGGAATTAGAGAAACATCACCCTTTACAATAGCCACAAATAATATAAAATACCTTGGGGTAACTCTAACTAAGCAAGTGAAAGTCCTGTATGACAAGAACTTTGAGTCTCTGAAGAAAGAAATTGAAGAAAATATCAGAAAATGGAAAGATCTCCCATGCTCATGAATAGGTAGGATTAACATAGTAAAAAATGACAATCTTACCAAAAGTAATCTACAGATTCAGTGCAATCTCCATTAAAATCCCAAAACAATTGTTCAAAGATCTGGGAAGAACAATACTCAACTTCATATGGAAAAACAAATGAACAACAACAACAAAAATAAAACCATGATAGCTAGAACAAACCTGTACAATAAAGCAACTTCTGGAGGCATCACCATCTCTGACTTCAAGTTCTGCTATAGAGCTATAGTAATAAAAACAGCTTGGTATTGTCAGAAAAAACTGACATGTGGAACAGTGGATATAGACCCTGACAATAATCTGCACACCTATGAACAGCTGACTTCTGACGAAGAAGCCAAACTTCACTTCTTTTAAAGGATTACTTGGATGATTTAAATAATTCTATTTTAGAAAAAAATTAAAAGCTCTATAAAACTCAAAAAAACCATTACTATATACTACATTTTCATGAAATGCAGCAATACCAAACACAAATAACAGAATAGACATCAAAAGTACACTAAAAATTATATACATGGCCTCTTAATTTGTATTTAAAAAAGAGGCTATCTAGAAGTATCAAGAAAATTACAAGATGAAAACACTAATATAGAAGTCACTTTGCCAAAAATATACCAACAAGGAAATTCAAATGATTCCAGTGAATTAAAATATTAAAGTATTAATTATATGCTCATATGCTTAATTAAATGGCATGATTTCTGAATAAAGCTAAGAAGAATCTCCTTGAAAAAATTATTCAGGAATTAATTTGCTTAAAATGTAAGTGGAAAAAACAGAAAATGTAATTAGAAATGAAATAAAGACAAATATCCTAAAATTATAGCAGGAATTATTTTAAATAACGTTTGTAAATTGTTACAATAATAATTTATTAAGTTGACTATATTGTAGATTATGTTCTTAAATGTAGATCAAGAAAATTGTGGATTTTGTCTTGAAAATCTGGAGTAATAGAATCTGTCAATATTTGTAAAACATTTAAAAATAATAAATCATGTATTAGAAATGTATTGATACCATGTATCCTGATTACATTCTCCCACCACTCCTCTAGTTCCTCCCCAACCCTCACCCCATTTGAATCGACTCTCTTTCTGTCTCTCACTAGAAAAGAACAGATTTCTAAGAGATAATAACAAAACATAACAAAATATAATATAAAACCAAAACCATCACATCACAGTTGGACAAGAAAAACTGTAATCAGGATATATTGTATGAGAAAAGAATTTATTTTCAATAAAAAGGGAAGGGGGAAAGTAATAACCCATACATGGGCAATAAAAATGTGTTTGTAAATATGAAACTGAGCTATGAGACTATAAGTAAAATCCTTTATAATGAAATACAGAGGGTAAACGTAAATTCAGACAGGGACACAAATACTGTGAAAGATTGCTCCCTCCTGCATATGTAGAGACACTACAACCCACAGTCTTCCCAAGTGGGATACAAGATCTAGGGACAGCAAAATAGAAAGTGGAAATAAAGACCCCCAAAATAGCTGAGACCTCCAAGCACTATGCCATTAATAAAAATGTAACATAAAAAAGAAAAAGGAAGATAGATTGAGGAAGAGAGGGAAGGAAGGGGAAGAGGAAAAGGAAATACAGAAAGGAAGGAAGGAAGGAGAAAAGTGGGGTGAAAGAGAAAAGAGAAGATAAAGAAGAGTAGCAGGGGAGAAGGAAGAGGGGAAAAGAGAGGGACCAGAGGTTGTGAGATGAATGGAGGTGCCACACCCACAAGTTAATTCTGTCCTAGCCATGAGCAAAGTTGAAAGAAGAAAAATATTTCCCAAATTGCCTATATCAACATAATGCCACCATAATTTCAACCTAAAACCTTAATACATTTCTGTTATGAATTAAGAGACATTTTAGGCATTTAAAACTCATCAATCACAATTATTCCATAGAAGTCACAGAAAATAGAAATTCACAATAAAAATTCATAAGTAACATGAACCAGTGAATCCAAAATAAAACTCAGCATGAGTAAGTGTACACAGAAAACACATAGCAAGACAGTCCCCAAAGATGTCATATGTAAATGTTTTCAATATACATATATGCTTATGTTTTCAATACAATAAAAAAGAAAAAATCTTCATGTGAAGTTAAAATAATCATTTAATGGTTTAATTTTGGGGCACATTTCAGTCAGTAAAGTGTTTGCCTTTTATGCATGAGATCCTGAATTTAATCCTCAAAACTAACAAAAGCCAAGTTGGACATTGTGCCACACACCTGTTATTCCAGTACTGGGATGCTGGAGACAGATTCCTGTGGCTCTTCCATCAGTTAACCTAGCCTACTCTTTGAGCTCCAGGCTAAGTGAATGGCCCTTCCTCCCAAAATATTGATAGTGACTGAGTAACAACACCTGAGGTTGTCCTCTGACCTATACACTTACACACACATATGCACATGCACCTGCACACACATTCATCTGCACATGTGCCCCAAAACTTACACATACACACACAAAATATTAAAAGCAAAATATGCCAGATGGTGGTGGTACATGTCTTTAATCCCAGAACTTGGGAGGCAGGGGCAGGCAGATCTCTCTGAGCTAGAGGATAGCCTGGACTACAGAGCAAGTTACAGGGGAGCCAAAGCTACACACAGAAACCCTGTCTCCAAAAACCAAAAGGAAAAGCAAAATAAATAAAAAATATTAAATGAAATGAGAAGTTGGAATAATGAAAACTATCCTAAATGTTTAAATGTTAGCCATGGAACTCCTGAAATTAGAAACTTAAAGAAATGACACAGAATCAAATATATCAGTTCAAAAGCTGCTGTAGGTCTTTTAGAAGCATCAGATGAAATGTCTGATGACAAAATACAATTAAGGAATGGACACTATAAAAATTTATAAAGCATGGATAATAAAAAGCCATAAAATATTCAGAATTTCAGTCTATACTATTTCACTGGACTTATATCATCAAGATTATATGATTGTTCATGATTATCTATTCAAATATTCTGTCTGTTCAAGTGATCAAGTTCTACAAATAAATCTACACTCAGACCTATCCCAGAAATAGCAAAAAAGAGCAAGAACAAAGACAAGAGTGAATCCACCCAAATGGAGACAACTGGAATAGTGCAGAGCTCAATAGCTACAACAGAAGCAAGGGCTGGGAAAACGTATTTAGAGTACTAGTGAGTTAACGGGAGTTACAACCCATTGACACTCGCTATCAAGATCAGGGGCAAATAAGACTGAAATAAAACTAAGTAATTGTACTACTAAGATGCCCTCAGGAAAATGATCTATAAGAGATATGTTCCAGGAAAATTCAAAGGAAGAATGGTCTCACAAATGAGAAAATTTAGAGTAAGAAGAAAGATTGATTAAAGAACCAAAGAGTTAGATAATAACACATGGACTCTATAAAGTATCAGTAATAGTATTCAAGTACAGATATAAAATAAAACAAATTAAAACTTCAATTTTAATTTGACACTGTTCTAGTTAACTTTTGTTGCCATGACAAACATCATGATCAAAAGCAACATGGGCAAGAGAGAGTTTCTTCAGATTGTAGTTCCACATCACAGTCCATCATTAAGAAGTCTAGGAACTTAAGATAGGAAAATGGAAACAAGAACTAAAGCAGAGGCCATTGTAGCTAGAGTTTTCCTGCCTGGCCCACAGTCAGGACAAATTTCTCTCCCCCACCAGTCCTGCAGCTGCTCAGACCCAACCAAGCAAAAACACAGAGACTTATATTGCTTACAAACTGTATGACCATGGCAGGCTTCTTGCTAACTGTTCTTATATCTTAAATTAACCCATTTCTATTAATCTGTAAGTTGCCACATGGCTCATGGTTTACTGGTATCTTAACATGTTGCTTCTCATCATGGCGGCAGGCAGTGTCTCTCTGCCTCAGCGTTCCACTTCCGGGAATTCTCTTCTCTGCTTGTCCTGCCTATACTTCCTGCCGGGCTACTAGCCAAGCAGCATTTTATTTATACAGAGCGATATCCACAGCAGGCCATGGAAAAATGCTCCATACTGGTTTGTTCCTCATGGCTTGCTTGTCTCCTTTCTTCTAGAATGTAGGCATACCTGTCCAGGGGTGGCACTGTCCATAGTGGACTGGGCCCTACCATTTCAATCACTAATTAGGAAAATGTCCCACAGAGTTTCCTACAGGACTGTCTAATGGAGACTATCCTCAACTGAGGTTCCTTCTTCCCTGTGACTCTAGTTTTTGTTTAGTTGACAAAAGATAAGCAGAACAGATAATAAACAACCTTTATAATAGAAACCATGAATCATTTCAACATCAGTAGAGAAGAAAATAGTTTGAGAAAAGGAACATTTCATCTAAAAGAAATCAAGAAGTCAAATAGTTGCATGCAATTAATTTTAAGTGGATAAAAATGCTAAAGATAGAAAACATCAATAAATATACACACATAAATGAATATTTCATCAGAAAAAGCAGAATTTTATGGATTGAATTATTTAATACTTGTCATTAAACGTGATACAAACAAACCATGAAGACAATGAAGGTTGAAATAAATGGAATGAAACAAATTTGGACAAAGTAGCAGCCTACAAAATGGGAAAATATTTGTACCAACTACACATCTGATAGAGGGCTAATATCTAAAACATATAAAGAACTTAAAAATCTAGATATCAAGAAAACAACCCAATTAAAATGAGATCTAAATGGAGAATTCTCAAAAGAGGAAACTCAAACAGCTGAGAAACACCTAAAGAAATGTTCAACATCCTTAGACATCAGGGAAATACAAAACAAAACTACCTTGAGATTTCATCTTACACCCATCAGAATGGTTAAGATCTATAAAACATGTGACAGCTCATGCTGGTCAGAATGTGGAGTATGGGGAACACTTATTCATAGCTGGTGAGACTGCAAATTTGTACAGCCACTGTAGAAATCACTGTGATGGTTCCTCTACCTCAATGGAAGTCGATCTACTCTAAGATCTAGTTACATCACTCTTGGGCATGTATGCAAAGGACACTTCATCATACAACAGAGAAAGTTGCTCAACCAAGTCCATTGTTGTTCTATTCATAATAGCCATAAATTGGAATCAACCTAGATGCTAGCAAATAAAAACACCAGTACCAGGAATGGCTTACCTCTTTTTAAGTTGTTGACCAAAAGGTTCACAGAGACCTCCCCTCATCCCAAGAATTCCAATCTTTTGCCAATTCTTTTGGATGTTTTCCGTGAACTTCCAGTAAGACCCCCATTGCTGAAGACATCACATATTTGAGTCACAGAATATAGAGAAATCAAGCTGGTACTCACCGGGAAACTGCATCCTTCCTGGCTAGCTTTCATGGTGGTAAAAGGTACTATACACACTACCAAAAGGAAAAGTAATCATCAGATTTATCCAGCTGTAAATTCTATACAATATAATGGTAGCACTGAAAAGATAAGCCCACTGGCACAATAGTGACACAAATATTATGGGAGTGTGTAAGTTAGGATTTCTATTGCTGCAATAAAACACCGTGACCAAAAAGCAAGTTGGGGAGTAAAGGGTTTATTTGGCTTACACTTTCATATCACTATTCTTCATCAAAGGAAGTCAGCACAGGAACTCAAACAGGACAGGAACCTAGAGGTAGGAGCTAATACAGAGGCCATGGATGGGTGCTGCTTATGGGCTTGCTCCCATGGCTTTTTTCAGTATGCTTTCTTATAGAACCCAGGACTAACAGCCCCACCATGGTCTGGGCCCTCCCTCATCGATCACTAATTAAGAAAATGTCTCACAGCTGGATCTTATGGAGTTATTTTCTCAATTGAGGTTTCAACCTTTCATATGACTCCAGCTTGTATCAAGTTGACATAAAACTAGCCAGGACAGGGAAGAACCAAATTTCTGACTGAATCTAAAGCCCACTTCATGAAATTAACCTATATTTGTTACTGTTAAAAGAGCTAAGAATCTATGGCTAAAACCATTATAAACCCTCTGGGAGAACCCAATGATATTATTCTGCTAAATGGATATGGTATTAAAATGACCTCTAATGATTTGTTACTATATTCATAGGTCAGAGAATCTTAACTCTCATCAGAGAAGCATCTTCTTGTAGCAGATGGCAATTAACAGGAAGGCCCTCAACTGGCCACTGTGTAAAAAAATAAGGGATTGTGGAGAGCTCAGACCAAAAGTGGACACACACAGTATAACCCTGTTCTCAAAGCTGAGAGCTCTTCAAAGACGGGGTAGAATGATTTAAGAACCAGAGACGGTGAATAATCTCCAGGATTCTGTGTTTTCCAGATGCAACATGCAGTTGCAACTATGAACTCATAGTAATTTTGACAGCATGCATGAGACCTGTGTAAGCTTACGCCAAATAAAATCCCAGCATAGAGGGAGAGGTGAGGATGAAATTCCACCACTAGCATAGGAGCTATTTGTACTTGATAGCTGCTTGTGGAGGGAGTGTCAATTTTGTTTAATGATATAATTCCTGAAGGTCAACCACATACTGCTCCTAAGAGTAACCTGGAAACATAATTTGAGAAAAGAGGAGGATAGGGCAGAAGAGAAAGAAGAGGACTCTTCAAAGTTGGGTTGGAAGGGATGGAGCATGGAGTGGGTTGTTACAGTAGCAATTCAGTAAGGTAAATAAGTTCAAAACACACTATATAAAATTCTCCAAGAATTAATAAAAATAATGTTTTAAAAACTCAAGGACAAATTATATACTAGATATGATACATGTAAAAATATTCCACTTCTTTAAAGATAAAAAGAAAAAAACGCATCAAGGCCTGGTGATGTGGGCCTATAATCTTATCTATTCCACAGGCTACACTGGGAGCATAATAGTTCACTACAAGTTTGGACAACTTATTAAGCTCCTATTTCAAAGTATAAAGTATAAAGAGGTCTGGAGATGCATCTCAGTGGCAGAGTGCCACACTAGTGTGCAGGAGGTCCTAGGTTCAATCAGCTAAAAGTGAAGTTCTTCCTTAATTCTTTAAATGGAACCCTTTTTATTTACATTTGACAATTACATGGACATGAAATGATATTTCAAAGAAACTTCTCAAGAAAACTAACGCTTGTTTTTATAACTGTAGAATGCCAAGTGCCTGTTATTTTACTATGTGTCCTTACTTTACTTGCTTGATTTTTTTCTCAATAAGTCTCATATCTTTTCTTTCTTGAAGAAATGACTTGTTGCAGGATCTGTACGAAGGAAACCCAAGATAAATCTGGAATATTTTGTGTCAGACACAATGATTTAAAATCATCAATAAGTAAAAGGCTTAATTTTTTGTCTTATTCTATATAGTCTGCCTATGCAAGGAAAAGTATTCAAATCTGGAAATCCATGTTTAACCCTGTCATTAAACACACCACTTGTCCATCAGTGTTTCTATGTGAAGTGAGTACTACATTGAGTTTCTTGACAAGGACTTCAAAACAGTTTAACAATTCAGAAAGCAGTTACACAAAATAATATTGTTAATTAATAGTACGCACTACCCCTTCCTAGGAGAAGATGAAATATCTTCCCAAATAAAAAGTAAACCAGGAAAGTACCTTGTGGGTTAATACATCTTAATGAGTTTAAAATTTAAAACCTTATCCCTCCAGAAACTATTCTTCCATTCATTTACTTTAGCTAATTATTCCAGAATACCACTTCTTAGGGGAAATACAGCCCCAAAATTAACACTTATAACACTCAGACGCTATTTTTCAATACCAAAATGGGAGCTACTGTTACAGGGGCTGTAAGATAAGACTAGAAAAGATAGAGGCCTTGTAGCCTCTGTCCTTGGAGTCATGAAGCCCTTATGCATTTATTTCTTCTTTCATCCTCTGTAGGGATACTTAATCAGAATGTTAAATACCTATTCTTTCTTTAAAATTTACTGTATTATTTTTATAACAGGATAAAGGACATGTTTTCTTCATTGTAACCTGAAAAAATTAAAGGATTGATGATTCTGCACATTGCTGAATCACCATCTCAAACATCTGTTCACTTTCATCTCTGAATAGCAATGCCTGATTTCTGTTATGGCAAATGTAAATTTCTGTTTATTGAGTGATCATTGTTATGCCTAGTATTTTATTGAACAAGTATGATAGGTTAATTACCACTAACACATACTTTAACTTCTTTTAACAACAGCTATGGTTTGGATATAATTTGTTACCTAACAGTTTGTATGTTAGAAGTTGTAGTCTCCCTGCCATATACAAAAGACTAGAAAGTGCTATAATCTTTTAAGAGGTGAAGTCTGGTATAATATGTGTATGTAAGCAAAAATATAATCCTTAGAATGCATTATGTAGTTTTAATAGAACTTCAGTAAGTTCTCATGGGAGCAGGTTAAGGAGTGAGATCAGTGATCATCACTCCAATTCCCATCTCACCACATTACCTCCCTCTGAACTCACTCCTGCCATGTGACATCATTCATCATGATGTCCTCACTAGAGTCCAGCTGATGATGCCATCACACCACTGAGCCTCCAAAACTGTGAGATTAACAAGCTTTTTTATTTATTCATTATCTATCATATGTACTTTTATAGTAGCAGAAAAGAAACTAATATACATTCTACATTTTCAAGATAAGAATGTTGTAATGAAATGAAATTTAATTTTTCCATCATCTATGAGTTAGCTGACTGGAAGACATTGGGGTTTAGGCTGGAGTTTTTACTTAGTGTAAAGTGTATACTTGGTAGGCACGAGAGCTGAATTCAATCCTCAGCACCAAAGCATAATATGCCAGCAATGAAAATCCTATCTAACTCCAAAGTCTGTTCTTTCTCCATGGCCCCAGGCTGGTACATAAAACAGTAGAGCTTGTTCTTGTTCATGGAAATGGAAGACTCCTTACCATCGATCCTCTGAAGCCTTAATCTGTGTGCTTGCTCTTGCTCCAGGATCTCAGGAGAAGGTGCTGGGTCTTAGCCGCTAGGACATTGATGATGACATCCACTTCAAAGCGCTCAACCTGAACATTTGATCTCCTGCCTGACTGCTTTCCTGAGGAACACCAGAGAATAAAAGTAGAAAAGCAGGAATGATTTAGTCATAGTTGTTAAACATTTACGGTACCAGTCAGAAAAGATGTTGACCTTAAAATTAAGAATTAGAACCACACATTCCATGAAAGAAATCACTTCAATAAGAACAAAACCAGCAGTAGTGTAGAGGCTTCTGGTTGCCACAGAAGACAAAAGGCATATGTAGCTGCTAAATGATGTGTTTCATCTGGCATTCCAAGCAAGGGGCCACTCCAGGGTGGTGTGGTTTTGTCCATCCATATGGTTCTCATGAGAGACTGGAGCAGTCAAATAACTTGTGTAGTTTCCAAAACATAAGAAACAGGCAGTGGATTGGGAGGAGTGGAACAGGTAGACAGCCTACTGCTGCTGCCGTGTTCTGTTGGCTTCGGCAGTATGTGACTAGAGGTCAAGTCAGATAACCGGCAGAACTTAGCACTTGCTCTTGACAAGCTTGCCTTTGAGATACTTTCTTTAATATATTACAGTAAAACACACATAACATTATTTCAACCATTTTCAATACCATTATGTATATTATCAGTGCTATGAAGCTATTGCTATAATCTAGTTCTAGAACTTTCTCTGTCTCCCAAATGTAATTCCTCTTCACCCAGCCCAACAACATTTAATCTGCTGGGTGTCTTGATGTACTTGCCTATCTTAGACATTGCATCTAAACACAACATAGCATGTCTTCTTGCATGACTGACATTTTGTAGTTTAATCATGGGAGATGTTATCCAACTAAATTATTTTTGGTTGCCCCTATTTAAATTTGGTGTTGGGACCAAATAAAATGTGCCTTAATTACCTGCTTTAGTGGACTACTAAAAGTTGTCTACAATGCTGGGATAAGGATGGTTCTGCTCCTGTACCAGTGTAGCAGAAAGCAGCTCCTTGACATTGGGATGAGGCTAGTTGTGATTTTTCAGGACTGGTTGAGCAGGAGGCAGATTCTAAGGAGCCTTTTAAGACAACTCCTCCATTTTGGAATGTATTCTCCATACCTGCACATGTGGCTCATTCCTCCATTTCTTTGGGTCTTTACATCCACATCCCTCCTACTTTAAATTGTTGGTGTAGGTAAGATACTATGCTTATTATTTTCTGTAGACTAACTTTCCTCTTTAGGCAACAGAGGACTTGCTAACTAGCAGTAGCCAATGGCAAATCTATAATTGAGGCTGGGTATTTCTTTCGTAAAGAGACTAGACCAGGGTTTCTGTAAACAATCCAGGGTAGCCTGGAACTTGCAACCTTCCAGCTTTAGTCTGTCCACTGATAAGATTGCAAGCCTCTGCCACCAAACTCAGATATATGTATTACTCTATTAGCAGTTGACCCTGAAATATAAGTAAACTCTGATTCACTGGGCGTCTCTGGTGACTTTAAGGGTCAAGCCCCCACCAACTCCACCTTGGAATGCATATTTAGAAAGTTGATCTGCCTTTAACCAAAGCTAAATGCACCTTGGCACCACTGCCAATCTGCAGATTTCTCAAACAAATCTAGACCATGTTGTGTAAGACTCTCTATACTGCCTTTGTGCCACTCTCATCTGTAACCCTAGATCTCTTGGCTCCCACTCTTGTTTACATCTAGGTTATTATCTGTATCCATAATGTGCACCAAACTATTTCTCTTCAAGCAGTCATCACAGTTGCTTTAGAGATATCTGTGATACAACCCCTACATGTCACAATCTCTATCATAGGCAATTCTTCTGTTTTCTGAGGGGCTTGCTGTAATTGATCTTTCTGTATAGTAAGAAATGGCTGTTCGGGATATTTGATCACACTATGTGAAGATGACTCTTGTTTAAATCATCTGCCTAAGCCACTTTCTGATTGGTTTAATATCAGACGGTACCTTAGGCAGGTGAGGTAGCTGACTGGCCAGTAGCTAGACAGGAGAAGATAGGTGGGACTTCCGGTTAGAGAGAGGATCTCTGGGAAAGAATCTGAGAGGCAGGAAATTCATGAGCAAGATGTGGAGGTACTGAACATACAGTATAGAGAAGAGATAACAACCCACATGGCAGAATGTAAATTAATATAAATGGGTTAATTTAAGTTTTAAGAGCAGTTGGGAACAAGCCTAGGTTAAGGCCAAGCTTTCATAATCAATAATAAGTCTCCATGTCATTATTTGGGAGCTAGTGGTCCAAAGAAAGTCTGACTATAAATGGCATTTACTATGGCACTGACATTCTATCATCTGCACCTCATTTAAATGCAACAACAATTTTAGGAGTCAATTCTATTCATATATATGTGGATATGTATTCTAAATATATGCATATTATTAATAATATATTTTCTAATTCCTGATATAACAATACATATACATATTATATATAATTCCTAATATATATTACTTCTAATACTTATATACTAATATGTATTCTTTATACTATCTTATGGACCCATAGGCTAGTCGTTTAGCACTTCACAGCTGTGCTTTCGATTTGTGCTAAAATTAAGACATTGGCATATTTTTATCTGGAGCTCAGGGACTTCTAAGATAATTTCTGTTATCAACAGCATTCTACTTCTTGAAGCTGTAGGAGTGAGTCTCTGTTTGCTTTGTGGCAGTTTTATGGAGTTTTTCAGCTTTTTGACACTCCCCAGAATTCTGTCACAGGATCCCTTCCAACTTTAAGCCAGAAATAGTGTCAAATCCTCTTATAACAGCCAGGGAAGACTCTCTGTTTGCAAAGTGTTCATAGAATTACATTTCACTCATTCAGGAAAGATAATATCTGGATTACATAAGCTCCATGCTGCAAGAACAGAAGCTCCGTGATGTTTAAAACTGAAAGGCATCTGAAGTATCTACCAGCAATTTATTCTGTGATTGAAAACTGAAGTTATAAAGCCATTTTAAACTAGAAGAAAAGATGCTGCTCTCCAGAGAACCACTGGGCTTAGCTTTCCCCTGTTCACCATTCATACAACCTAGGAGATACATCTGCCTCAGGTTTTGATAAATGTCCCTGTGGGAACCTGAAGAAGACACCTGTTCTTATTTGAAAAAAAAAAAAAAAAACAGGAAGCTGTGTAACTATGCAGTGTGCAACACCAGTGTTGGAGACACTAGCCAATAGGAACTTTCTGTCTACCCCCAAGACTACTTCATCATCTCTCAAGTCAGCAATTAAAGGAGAATTTACAGCTGTTGGGTTTCTAAGTGTCTGTCCTCTGCAGCTTTCTTGAGAACCTAAGAACTTATGAAGTAACTTTTTTATGTTTGCAACTCTGTAAGAATCATTGACCCCTTTTAGCTTACATGGCTGCATGTCTTATCACCTATGCAATGTATACCTTCTGGGGTGGGGAAACTGTGCTTTGTAGTATATATTTATGTGACTTAATATATGATGTGTAATAATTAATTAATAAAATATTTGTTGAGCACTAGTTGAATTACTGTGTTTTATGATATTTATCTGTCATGTTATTTTATTTCTACTGTTTCCTTTAAGGCCAAATTTCCATACTTATGAGCTAATAAGCTGAACTGAAGTCAGTGTGAGCTAATCAGTGACTTAGCTTCTGCTTATAGCCATTTATGAGTTTGAGGAAAGCATCTGGTTTGGATTTACAAGTATCTATTGAATGCAACAAAACCACAGGGATTAACCAGAACATTCAAACAAATATTGAAGCCAATATTGTTCTGCTGCAAAGGGAGAGCCAGCTTAGAAGTCAACATCTATACTAGTCTGACCCATCTGTTGTCTTCTGTTATGTTAAGCTTAGGGACTCTAGTATTACTAACCCCATGTTTTTAATGGAGGCATTCTAAGGGAATGATAAAAGTCTAACCAATGCAAATTTAATAAGGTAAACTTTGGGATCACTGAGAAGACTAAGTGAAGAGCCAGCAAGATGGCTCAGTGGTTACAAACACTTGCAGCACAAGACTCAAGACTCACAGTAGAAGGACAGAACCAGCTTATAAAAATTGTCCTCTTACCTCCACATGCATACCCAGGAATATATGCACCCACACTCACAAACATACATTACACTCACACTAAATAAATAAATAAATAAAATTTAAAAGACTAAGTAAGAAGAAAGAATTTGTACAAGTTACTACCTTATTGCTGCAGTTTGTATAGAGGACACAATTGATACTCATCTGTTCTTTCTGTAATCTATTCTTTGACCCTGAGAACAGCTAAAGAACTCAGGATCATCTCAACCTGATGAGTAATGTGTTATCTTTAGTTTATATGGCTAATTTTCTGATAACCTCTATGTAATATACCTTCTGGAATGGGAACAGTGCCTTGATTTGTAATATAATTCAATAATGGACACCTACATATTTTTAGCATTGTCTAGCCTTTCAACTAGGTTTGGTTGTTTGACTGGCTGAGATAATTCATTCTGTGGATCACAGGAATATATCATAAGAACTCAGCTGGTTATGGCAAAGTCACTACCTGGAGGGATCAGGGAATTCCTCCAGAGGAAGCCAAATTCCAAGGAACTTTCGGTGTTATTTGGCTTGTTATATATCAGCTGTATTCTGTTATGAAAATCATGTGTGCCTTCATAGTTTTCCCAATTGACTTTTCCCTAAGAAGCGCTAACAGTGTGGACTGATCACTCTCTGTAAATACACATTCCAGGACTTTGGAGAACAGTCTCAGGAAAGGCTTTCTCTAGAATCAGATATCTCCCTTAGCCACTTTCAAGGACTAACAGTGATAACAGTTCACATGCTAGTCACCTGACTTAAGGTAAATTCCACAAGGAGACACCTCCTAGGTTAGGTGGACATTAAGTAATAGCTTTACACAATTTAGCTCAGACCTTCCCTTCTTATATTGAAACTTCCAAGGCACTGAATGGAGAAGAGAAAAGAGAATGGAAGAACTAGATGGATAAGAACTTGAGAGGAACAAACTAAGATGGGGAAGAACTAGATTGAAGGGCTAGAAGAATGAACTAGAGGAACGAGATGGAAGATGAGGAAGAGCCAGATGGGGAAGAACAAGATGAGGAAGAACAAGATGAGAGAAAAGGAGAAGGGAGAGGAGCTGATATGGGAAAGAACTAGATGGATGAGAACCTAGAAGGGGCAGAACTAGATGAAAGAATTAAGATAGAACCTGGAGGGGAACCAGATAGAGGGACTGGACCCCTATAGTCCCTGATAAATTCAAGTCTTGATCCCTACTACATCTGAATGTTTACTGTTTTACCCTAATTCAGTAAGATTTTGTGGTCACTTATAAGTCATCATTATTAAACATGGAAATTTAAAGAAAAACCCAGTCATTATATGATTTCTGTAGATTTCAAGCTTATTCTCTGTGGTGGATTGAAAGAAAATGGCCCCTTAAGGGAATGGCACTATTAGGAGGTATGACCTTTTGGAGGAAATGTCACTGTGAAGATGGGCTTTGAGGTGTCATATATGTTCAAGATATTGTCCAGTATCTCAGACCACTTCCTGTTGCCTGTGAGTCAAGATGTAAGAACTCTTAGCTCCTTCTCTAGCACCATGTCTGCCTACATGCTGCCTTGCTTCCCTCCATGATGATAATGGGCTAAACCTCTGAACTGTATGTAAGCTACAGTTAAAACAGTTGCCGTGGTCATGACATCTCTTCACAGTAATAGAAACCCTAACTAAGACATTCCTATAGTGCAGCAACCACCTCTTCGTACAACAACAGGATAAGTAACCATGGCCAGCACAGTGATGTGCTTCCTCGTCTATTGTTCCACTGATAGAGGATAAGCCCAAAGCAATTGGGCCAAGTTCAGGATACTCTTAAAATGATTTCTGGGAAAAGATTTATTTCTATTATAGAACTTTATTTTCCAACGAAGGCAGGGCCCAAGATGATGGGACTGAAAGCACTGATTCTGTGGGTCACCCATGGGTATAAAGGTCAAGGCTACTCTGACTTTCTCCCTTGCTTCCTTTCAGGCACACACCACATCTTGAAGGTAGTGTCCAACCACTAAAATCATTGTCCTGGATATGGACCCATGCTCAGTTTTGATTCAAGCTTACTATTATCCAGTGATAGGCTATACACTAAAACTAAAGTGAGTCTATTGTGAAACTTCCTTTGCTGCAAGAGAGTCCCTTTGGTCACAGGCGATTTTGTATGAGAATCACAAAAATAAGATGCATTTTTTACAAAGTTTCAAATGGTAAAAAAGACAAAGGCTCTAGGAAGGGATTCAAATCCATATCTATGAAAGACGATGAGTAGCTTAGATGAGGTTCCATTCCAAGGGGAAAATATTTGTATGTCCTCTGAACTGCCACCCAATTGTCTGGAATGAATAATTATGATTTGTTCCTTGTTGCAAATAGAACTTGCAGCTGGTCATGGTAGTGACTGGAAGAGCTATGGAGAGACCGGGCTTCAGTGACTCAGCCTACATATAACCTACAAATTTGCCTCCAAGCCCACTCCACTAACTACACAGCCCTGGCTCCAAGCTAACCATATGACTGACATCCTAATCACAAGCCAGACTCTCCCCTGTACTGAATATTCTGTCATGGTATTAAATATGAGGCATACAGTTCTATATTTTCTGGTAACAATTCTCTTTTTCACTTTTTGATGGATTCATGATAGGCAATTCCTGGCCTCCTTTAGCAATAGTATTTTTTCTTTTTAGAGCCAAGTTTGTGAATGTTGGTCAGGCTTTATCTAAGACTTTATAGAATTCACACTGTCAGATATATTTAGTCAAATGTTATTATCCCAGGTATCATGGTTCTATACCTTCTTAAATGGGCACATTTCTGACAGAAAACATCTACAAAGATAACTTTCCTCGCAGCCCATTGGCTCACACAGTCTCCTCCAGAAACACCTTCATAGGTGTACACAGAAATGATGTTCTATTGCCTATGTATCTATTCCTTAATCCAGCCAAGCTGACACATAAAATTAAATGTCATGGAATCCTTGCTTGTTTCCAGATCATTCCATAAGTTTAGACTGACTCTCCAGTCTTTCATTTGTTAACATACACCTCTGGTGTTATCAAATACAGCCAATCCACTCTGTTGCTTTACCAATTTAAGAGTGTTAACATCTTGTTGTCTTAATGTCTTATTCTCCAATGTTAATAGGCCAATTAACCACAAGTGAAAACTTAAGGAATTACGTTGTGCAATATTTTATTACCAGTCATGAATGCTTCTGGCTTTTAGTCAAGAAGCAACGTAGTTTAAAGTCCTGTTTTCTAGAATCACATTTTAGCCAAGTCTCCCAAGCAAAGATGTAGGCAAAAGAAGTGAAATGAGGGTGCTCTATCTAAAGGACAAAGGCCTTAGGAAAAAGAAGATAGGTAAATTAGGGGCAAGGAAATGTGAGAAACCATACTATGCCTGACTCAGACCAGATGCCTTTCCTCAGATTTCAGGAAGAAATAGGCTTTTGCTGTGGCATGCCTTTGCTTGGTATTTAGCACTCTTTAAAAGGCTGCAAAGAACACTTTCTTCTCAGAGAAACCACAACAGAAAAACTAGAGAGGTCTAAGAAATATAACAACAACAACAACAACAACAACAACAACAACAACAAAAACCTAGTATGTGGGGAGGCTGCAGGTTCAGTTCCCAAGGGTCTTCGCAAAAGGAAGATCAGATGAAATGTTCTCACTTCTATTTACTGCCTGGTTTGTTGTGGGCTTGTCACACTGTAGTAAATGAATTCCAGTGGCAGCAGAGTCAACAGTACCCTCTGAAGAAATTCCTGTCCCTGAAGAGAACCAAACATCTAGACACTGGACACCATGGAAAACATTAAGAAATGGTTGTATAAAATAATAGACACAATATCAAACTCTTAAGTATGGTCATGTAGGTCATGGATGGAGAAGACTGGTAGAGAAAGCCAGTGGAACTAGGACTCCATGGAGATCTCAGACAGTTGCTTCTGATTAACATGGAAGTGCATTTACATATCTGTTATTATCTTAGAAATCAAGAAATAAAAGTCACAATATTTTTATAGCTCTATTCTAAAAATAAATTTATTCTTCAACAATGTGATCACAATGGTGTAAAAATAAATACATAAATATTTAAAAATGAATTAATTTAAATCATTTTGTTTGTGTTTTGCTGCAGTTTGGATCTTAAATTCCCCTCATACATAGTAGGCTTGTTTTCCAAAGGGGTACCATTGGGGTGGTGGAAACTTTAAGACAGGAGGTTTAGTGAGGGATTGCTCTTCAAGCCATTGGGGGTGTGCCCTTGAAGGAGACTGTAGACATTTGTCCCTTTCTTTCACACCCTAGGCAGGAAGTGAGTATTTTTGCTCTACCAAATACCACTATCATATTCTAATACACTTACCAGAGGTTCAGTGTGTCTACCTTATCATGGAATAAAGCCTCTAAATTCATGAGCGATATGAATTGTTATCTTATAAAACTGGCTGCCTCAGATATTTGCTATAGTAATGGAAAGCTGATTTCCATAATTTTAAACATAAAGCAAGTCCAGGTTAGATGGCAGATACAAAGGTATATATAGAGAAGCATAGAGAGAAACCACTCATCTATCTCTGAGCCCATTCAAAAAGAAGTGTATTTCTCCTAAAAGTATTATTAAAAGCATAGCATTCTGTCACATATCTGTGCTATTGTGCTTTTACTACAATATTCTGTAATGTAGGACATGTGTTTTCATGACCAATGCATATAGTATATCAAACTTGGTATACATTCAGTTTCTATTTGTTGAATTAAAGAATCAATCAATTAAAGAAAAACTGCAACATATTTTCTATCCTATTTAATTTCTTTTGGCTCATACCACATGGAATCATGATACCACCTCAAGGTTAACTAATTAACCTTAGTTAAGGATATTTGCATGAGTTTTTACAGTCTTTCTCATAACTATTTCTGAGTGTCATAAATACAAAACTGAAAGTCATGTGAGTTCATGGCTGAGGGATGAGCCTTCCAAGCTATTAGTTTCATACCTGAGATGAGTATGGCTGTATTTCCTTCAGAGTAACGTGATGGGTTCATGGCCATGTATCATGTTGGTATTCATAGACTTTAAAGAGAACACTGAAATTTATTTTCTTTATACAAATGTGAAAAGAGGGATTGTCTTTTTGTAGGCTTCTTGACAAGTCACTCACACTGGCGTCATTTAGTTCCCACCACAGCCCAAACCGTCCTACAAAGAGCACTTTTTCTTGCCATTTTCTTAGTTAGTATGCCTCGTTTCTCATAGAAACAGAATAGAAAGGGAAATCTGAACTTTAATTCTGATCTAGTCCTCGGTCCAGTGCATGTGTCTCTACCTCATGAACAGAATTAGAAATGAACAAATGGTTAGCATGGGATTAAAAATAACATTGTAACTTTCTCTCAGCATTCAAGATTGTTAATATACATTGGTTTTTCTATAATAAAACAACTGACTATGGTTAGCTCTTATTGGTATTTGGAAGACTGTGTGGTTAGGGAACTCCCTAGATAATTCCACGGAGTTGTAAACTAGCTGATGAAAAAATGAAGATATTTGGAGAAACAATATATGAGTTGTCAGTGAAAC
The DNA here is from genome assembly GCA_902168415.1 of Peromyscus melanophrys. NCBI lineage: Eukaryota > Metazoa > Chordata > Mammalia > Rodentia > Cricetidae > Peromyscus > Peromyscus melanophrys. The sequence goes on along the minus strand of CABHPR010127177.1, from coordinate 1,244 downwards.
AGATAAAAAAGTTTATCAACCTTAGTTCAGAAAGTAATGTTAGGCAGTTAACAATTAGCGCAGCTGACGACATCTTGGTAGGCAGTATTATAGGATAATACCCCAGGCCACTTCTATGAATGACACCAGCACCATTCTAGATACCCGGGACTAATGCACATATGATCTCATAGAGATCTGTGGCAGCATGCACACCACCTGTTTATGTCTAAGCCCGATGTTTTCCAAGCACCAAGAGTGAAAGTTAACACATGCCCCCATCACTAACCCAGAAGCTATGTCCAATTGATAACCTGCTGTGGATATTGCTCTGTATGCTCTGAATGTGTTGCTCTGATTGGTTGATAAATAAAATGTTGATTGGCCAGTAGCCAGGCAGGAAGTATAGACAGGATAAGCAAACAAGGAGAATTGTGGGGAAGCTTGAAGGCTGAGTCAGGAGATGCCAGCCTGCCGTCCAGGGAGCAGTATGTAATGGCATACAGGTAAAGCCATGGAACACGTGGCAACATATAGATGAACAGAAATGGGCTGAGTTTAAGTGTTAGAGCTAGTCAGTGGTAGGCCTGAGCTAATGGCCGAGCAGTTTTAATTAATATAAGCCTCTGTGTGTTTACTTGGGTCTGAGCAGTTACAGCACCAGGTAGGACACGGGAATTTTATAAGTGGCTGTGGGACTTTGGTGCCAGGTGAGCACGGGAAAATTTTCATCTACAATAACCACTCTCAAAGGAAAAAAATAGTTTTCTCCAATGGAGTCTCACTGGGCATATAAATCACACTTAAAAGGAGATACCCCATGGCCAGCACACAATGAACTCAATGAAATTTTTAGGTTTTTTTCCTCACAATTCTTTGTTTGGACATTATTTTTCTCTTACAGATACTTTACCTATATATTATGGCTCCAGTTTTGTTTTTATGGGTTTTCTGTGTGTAAGAATATGTGTCAATGGGAGTGGGCTTTGAAGTTTTAAAAACCTGTGCCAGGCCCAATGGCACTCTCTTTCTGCATGAGGATTGGGATGTTAAGGTTCTCAACTACTTCTCCAGCACCCTGCCTGCCTGTGAGCCATCATGCTCCCCACCATGATGCTGATGGACTAAGTCTGTGAAACTGTAAACAAGCCCCAGTTAAATGCTTTCTTTTACAAGAGTTGCATTGGTTATGGTATCTCTTCACAGCAATAAAATAGTAACCAAGATAATTGTACAGTGTTATTGTCTGATTCAACTTCTTAACA
>CABHPR010127176.1:8391-55651 GCA_902168415.1 Peromyscus melanophrys | reverse complement strand
CTAGGCTTTACACTGTTGCCTGCAATGCCTGGGGCAGTGCCTTATTGGTGTTTTCTCGTTGCCACTAGCCACTGGCAGTAGACGACCTGTGTTTCAAGGAGCACGGAGTGATCCAGGACATTCAGAAAGGGAGTGACGGCTGGTGGCTCTGAAAATCCTAATGTACCACATTTAGATCTGAATATACACATGATCTGGGGGGAGATGGAATTCATTTACAAACTACTAAGATAGATGTCTGAATTTCAGTTGTCTTCATACTTAAAGTATTATATGAAAATGCTCAACTTTTACACTGGTACTTATGAGATGAGATAAAGCTTATGACGTGACTCAGTCAGCCTAAGAGTCTCTCTGCTCTTCACTAAGAGACTTAAAGCAAATTTATTACATATCTGTAACTTTACATTCTTTGCCTGGAAAATGGCTGCCTAGTAAGGAACAGACACATGGATACCTGCAAAGGCATGGTTGGGGACTAGCTGTGGCTTCTGAGTGGTCCAGCACTGCTTACCAAGGTCTTAGTTTTCACCCTGAGGACTCAGACCAAGGAAGATCAAGGAAGGTGATGATGAAAGCAGGGCCTCCAGACAGTCTTGTCATTCGAATATTCTTTTTTTTTTCTAGGAACTTCAACTACAAAGAAGATGAGTGACCCAAAAAACAACCAGTGCTGCCCGCCAAGCCCTCCATGCTGCCCACCAAAGCCATGCTGCCCACCCAAACCATGCTGTCCGCAGAAGCCTTGCTGCCCCAAGTCCCCGTGCTGCCCACCCAAATCCCCATGCTGTCCGCCGAAACCGCCCTGCCCGTGTCCCTGTCCGCTGAAACCCCCCTGCTGCCCGCAGAAATGCTCGTGCTGCCCGAAAAAATGCACATGCTGCCCGCAGCCTCCACCTTGCTGCGCTCAACCCAACTGCTGCTCTGCAGACAGTAAGGCTGAGTCGGATTCTGATGCCGCAGCTGGCCAAACTCAAGATAAGGGCACTTCAGGGCAACAGTCGCCTCAAGGTGCTCAAAGTGCATCCTGGAACCAGAAGAAACCCAACAAGTAGACTGTCTCTGACACCATGCCCTTCTTCAAAGGGTGTGGGACTTACTACAAGTTAGGCTAAGACTGTTTTAAAGACGCTGTTTTCACACTAACCAACAAGACCACCCAATGATAAACGTACCATTTCCATCCACCCATAGGCTACTATTTGCAACTGGAAATGGAAGGTAGAAAAGGCTGGAAACATTTTGCCTAGTGATCCTGACATTTAGATAGCATAGCAATAAAAGAGCAATAAAAAAGAACATTGTCTCCTTTCTTTCATTTACATATGAAGCCATCTCACCACTACAGCCTAACAGAGTAAACTGGGCACATTCTAAAGGCAGTAGAGACAGAAACCGCTTATCACAAGGTACAAGGCCTCTGCTGTAAGACCAACTCTCTCTGGGTTTTGGTTGGCAGGTTGGTTTTGGCTACCTTGGCTTTAAACTGAGGGCCTTATGCAAGCTAAGCAAATTCTAGCACTGAACTGTAGTTCTGGCTTGTCTTGCTTCTAAAGTGAAAGTGCTGTATCCTGGAGACCCCTCCAGTCCTAGGTAAAGGGATGGTGGCTCACTTCCAAACCCCAGTTCTCTGGAATGCTTACATAGAACATCTGGTTCTAGACCAAACAAACCCCCATCATGCCCTTGAGATGACTGCAGTGCCCTATCAAACTTTGGCAGCATCAAAGGTATAGAGGACTCAGCAAAGTGCTGGCGGCAGCAGGTGAGGCCTCTGGTGTCACGCTGGCTCTGGGGCACAGCAGTTGCTCCAGAACAAGCTGCTGTACATCTCCAGGCTGTGCTCATACTCCAAAAGGGTTTAAGGCATAAAAGGGACAATTCATTTAAAGTATGAAACAGAGTCTGACACAGACCTGGTTCTTCTCACACTTCTGAGGCCAGGTCCCTACTTCACTCCAAAGCCACTGTATTAAAGCAATTTGCTCTCAAACACATTTCCATTCATCTAGGAGAGCAAGTAAGACACAAAATCATCTATAACATACTCGTCAACGTCCATCTTCACTGTCTTGGGGGTACATACAACTTCCCTAAATCCTTCCCTCTGCATTTGCTTCCTCATGCCCCTCCTTTCCCAGCAGGTTTTTTTTTTGTCCCTTTACATTTTATTTTAAAGTTTTTCATAAAATTAATGTTGAGAAAATTATTCCTTCAAACTATGTTTCCTCAAGCCCCATAAGCATCTTATGTGAGGAAGCACAAACCGCAATATATACTTTTGTACGTATGATGTACGCAAGTGAAATTCCTTGGGCCTTCAAAAATTAAGCACATTTATTGGTAACAGTGCACCCACAAGGGACAAAATGTCCCCCCCATTTAGTTTGTGTAAACTGTGTAAACCTTCAAAACACAAAGTAGGACAGTACACTTCTGTAATTTCCAAAGTGGTTGACAGTGTTTGGGTCAGGTGGTTCTGAGAATACGATCTGGGTGGGTGAAATCTTAAGGACAGTCTATAAAGAAAATGTAAGTAAGCCGGGCGTGGTGGCGCACGCCTTTAATCCCAGCACTCCGGAGGCAGAGCCAGGCGGATCTCTGTGAGTTGGAGGCCAGCCTGGGCTACCAAGTGAGCTCCAGGAAAGGCGCAAAGCTACACAGAGAAACCCTGTCTCGAAAAACCAAAAAAAAAAAGAAAATGTAAGTATACACAAGTAGCTTCGTTGTGCTAAAAAACAAGCAAAGAATGACATACAAATGAAAATGGATAGATGGAGATTATCATGCTAGGTGAAATAAGCCAGACTCAGGTGAACACAAGTTCTTAGACACACACAGCATGAAAGCTGTAGGTGACTATTTGAATTAAAGGAGACCAGTAGGAGGGGATAGAAGGAAAAAAATATGATGGGGTGAATATGAGTGAAATGAAATTCTATACATTTAAGAATTATTTTCTATACTAACAAAAATATTTTCGGCGCTCCAAGGTTCCCCTATTTCAGGGTTTAACAAAAAAACCCTACATGTCCATGTAGTCCAGTTTGTTTACCATATTCATGTGAACACTGCTCCCATTCACAGTTTAGGATGCAGGGTAGCCTCTTGCAGGAAAGGAGACAGCAGGTTCCAGGGCTTGCCACCATGCCCAGGTTGATGAGGATGGGAGAAGACCTTGGTAGAGCTAGCCACAGGATCTGGTGCTGTGGAGGAACAACAGAGGAAAGCCCTTCACTGCCTATCCTGGGAGATCAGGCTGCCGGGCAATGAGGATGAAGAGGCTGGCCACAGCTGGGAAAACTCCATTCCTCACTCCAGATCTCAAGTGCCACTCCCTGACGCATAGACCATCCCAGCTCACACCCAACACAGCTTCCCCTCCAGGCTGAAGCGATGTGCATTCCTCCATACCCAGCTCCTGCCACTTCCCACAAGTAGTCCAATATTCAAGCATGCTATTGCATGTATCAAATGTCCATTTCCAAATAGTTATTCCTGATTAGAAAATTCATCAGCACATGTATATATACACTGGTTGATGGACATTTGGCTCCTTTCCAATGTTTGGCTGTTAGAAAGCTCTTATGGACCTGGGCAATCTGTGTGGACACAGGGCTCATCTCTGTAGTGGAGGCTGAAAGCCAAAATGCATATTGTGTTGTACTTTGGGGGAAACTGTCCAACTGTTTACAGTGTGGTTGGGTACTTTATATCTTATTAGCATTATTCTGATTGTTACACATCTTGATAATATTCATACACTCAGATTTTCAAGTTTTTTACATGATCTGGCATGGATGTTGACTTTCATTTTCATTTTCTTCATGATAGATGACACAAAAATCTTTCCTTTTTCTCATTTGTCTCCATCTTTGGTGAATTATGCACAAATGTTTTACCCATTTTATGGCTTATCAATGAATTTGAATGTCCTTTATCAGTAAATAACTTGGATATGTTTTCCCAGGCTGCAACTTACCTTTTCACCTTAATAATTTTCCCCCAAATCAAGAATTTTTTATTTTGAAAAGAGTTTGAATATAATTACCAAACATGGATAGACAACATCAGTCACAGAATATGTAAGTTGTTAAATGAAAACTTCAGCAAAAGGCACAGAACACCTCCAGAGGTCTTCAGAACAGTACAGGCTGTTGTTATTGGCCTTGCTTCCCCACCATTACTACCCGGTAAGACACTAGCCCTGAAGATACAAGTACGGAGAATCAATCTCAAAGAGACGAGGACATGTTACCTTCTGCCTAGCTTTCATAGTACCCGAAGATGCTATGAAGCTTGCTGAGGGAGGAAGGATATCAATGATCTTACCCAGAATTCAACACTGCATATTACATCTCTGCCTGGCAAGATGTGCGGTAGTGTCACCTCTGTTATAAGGTAACTGACTGATCGGATTTGAAGTCTGCTCCATCGGAGGAAATTTCATGCCTGCTACTATAATCCTAGTCAAAAGTCCATGGCTAGGAAGGTCATAAGCCTGAGGGTAGAACCTCCTATTGTTATTTTGATAAGTGGTCATACTGTCAAATTACTTTCTAAATATTATCTTTATACCCATAGAGCTGGGCTGCTCTCAACCTTGGTCAGAGAAGCTTCTTTTTTCCTTTTTTCACTAGGTAACAATACAAAGGCACATAATTGATGAACATACTGAAAATATGAGACTGATCATCCCTGAATGGATAATTTTTTTAACTACCTTCCCCTCTCAGCCAAGGCTCATCTCCAAAGAGGAGGCAGAAAGAATGTAAGAGCTGTAGCAAGTGGAGGAGTGCAATGAAATGCTGTCTTTTGGACATGGCATGACATGACTATCATCTCATCAACTCAGTAACTATGATAACCTGTTCAACTACTTAACAAGATCAAGACAACTAAAATTCTGGCATAGGGAAGGGAGATGTTGTTTAGGCCCTACCCTTTAACGAGGTGCTATTGATAGCTATTGATAATGTGATGCAGTTGATAGCTGATGAGGGAGAAAGAATCAGTCTGAGAGTGTTCCCACTGGCAGGTTTCCTGTACTCCAGAGAATGGCCCTGTACCCATGCATATAATGGTGATGCCAACTGAACTTAGAAGAAGGAGGAAGAAGAGGATGAGGGAGAGGGAGAAGGGGAGGAGGAGGACATGAAGTTGGGAGGGAGATACATTGAGCAGAATGGAAAGAGGAAAATGGGGCATGATTATGATTATATACCATTGTATACATGTATAAAGTCCTAAAGAATAAAGAAAAATGTAATTAAGACAGAGTTCTTAGTGTTGGTAAAGTCCAATTAACTGTTTTATGACTCCTGTGATATATGTAAGGAATTTTTGTCTAATTTCAGAACACAAGGATTGTCTCCCTTGCTTTCTTCTGAAAGTTAATTTTTGTGTGTGGTAAAAAGTATGGAGAGTGTTGGTAAGTAGGCTAACGTTGATATCCAGTCATCCCAGCACTATCTGTGAAAGACTATCCTTTACCAAATTGCTTTAACGTCTTTACCCAAAACAGCTAGTCATGCTTATTAGAGTTTCTCGGTTGTGTGATTTCCCTATAGTAATACTGTTTTACTTACTGTAATGTTACAGTTTTTAAAGTCCTGGGAGGTAAACAAATGTGTCATTTTTCCGACTTATTATGACTATCCTAGATTCTTTGAATTTCTATATAAATATTAGAATAAACCTACCAGTTGTTATCAAAAAAAATACTGTTAGCTTTAGACTGACTGCTATAGCACATTCTGGTCTGTCAGTTACGGCTTCCTGGTTAAGTATGAACAGAGTTCAGGAAAACTAGAAGAAAGCAATAAGGGCCAGTTAGTCATTTAACTGTTTCTCTTTACAACATTTTTGAATTGTGGCCTATCCTAATGCGCCCAGACTCTTTGTCTATACTGTCTCTTGACTCCACTCCAGCTCAGCTTTTCCCTTCTGTCTACCTTAGGCTGTGTGTGAGCTACTTTTCTCATTGCTGTGAAAAGATATCTGAAAAAAATTAAGGAAGGAAGGAAGATTTTATTTTTAAATAAAATTTACAGGTTGCAGTCCATCATGATGAAGAAGTCACAGCTGCAGGAACATGCAACATCTGGTTATACTGTCTCTATAGACAGGAAGCAGTGAAACACTGAGTGCTAAGGCTCAGCTCTGCAGTGGGTAGCCGTTCCAGCTTTGATCTGGAAGGACCACCCCCATTGAGGCTTCGGTAACTGTCACGCCTACAAGGCAGAGCCAAGAGAGGACCCTTGAAGACCCAGGATCTGGATGGGATGGCTCTCTTGGTTCCTGGACCCTGGACACTGGAGGTAGACCGAGCAGTGTTCTCCAGAGAACACCACACTACACCTTTCCCAGAACCTGTTACCTATCCCTTCACTTGTGAGTTACACCACAAAATAAACCTCCCTTTTAACTATGTGCAGTTGCCTTAATAATTTCACCAATATCCAGGCCTGATTGGCCAGTAGCCAGGCAGGAAGTATAGGCAGGACAAGGAGAGAAGAGAATTCAGGCAAGTGGAAGGCTGAGAAGAGAGACGCTGCCAGCTGCCATGATGAGAAGCAATATGTTAAGATACCGGTAAGCCACATGGCAACTTATAGATGAATAGAAATGGGTTAATTTAAGATACAAGAACAGCTAGCTAGAAGCCTGCCATGGCCATATAGTTTGTAAGCAATATAAGTCTCTATGTGTTTACTTGGTTGGGTCTGAGCGGCTGTGGGACTGGCAGGTGAGAGAGATTTGTCCTGACCGTGGGCCATCCAGGAAAACTCTAGCTACACAGCTCCCTTTTCTCCTTTTCAATAAGCCCATGAAATGATATCACCAGCATTTAAGGTGGGTCTTCCTTCCTCAATTAACTCAGTCTAGATACTTACAGCGGTTTTTATCCTAGGTTATTCTAGAGTCTGTCAAGTTGACAGTCAAGATTAACGATCACAGGCTGCCTTTATAAGATTGCCAGCAGGTTCCATGTTCCCTAACACAATAGACATTCATAGTCTTATCTTTTAAAAGATTTAGTAAGAGTATGTATATTTGATGGTACACAATGTGATCATTTAATCTTATGTGTACATTGTGAAATGATTGCCACATTCAAATTAACATCTGCATCACCACCCTTGCTGTACCTGAGATATTCAGCACTTACTCATAACTCGATTTTGTGCTACTTGATCAATGCCTTGTTTCTCCTACCCACTAGCCATAGAAATCACTGCTTGGCCACTGCTTCTATAAATTTGACTTTCTTAAGCTCCACATGTACCTATTTTTTCACAATCTGCCCCACCCCTTTCAAGCAATGGTCCAACTTCTTTTAGGACATTCCATCTATCCATCCTCCTGCAGTGTTCCTTAACTCAGTGCCTGTTATTTTAGTTTCTGTCCATTTCCTTGACTGCCTTCACATCTCCTTGACCACTTACCAGTGGGAATATTCTTCCAGCCTCTTCCTTCTTCTGTTAATATTCTTCTGTTGGTGATTTTGCTTTAGATAATGACAAAATATCATGCACATTCAGATGCTTCATAATGTAGGTCTATATCAGAAACCTCTTTCTGAACTCAACATTTATATCCCTAAGTGTCATATGATGACTGACTGAATGTCTAATGGGCACCTCAAAGTTGGCCTGCTCCAGAACTCACAACTGAGAGTCCCTTCACTCCATTAATGATGGTTCGAGCCTATGGTCATGCAAGGCTAAAATGTTTGGATCATTGTGGGCTTCTCGCTTACAGCTCATCAATTCCTTATGTTGTCAGATATCATCTGTAATTTGACTAAATTTTGTTTCTATTGATAACACCCTGTTTCTGAGATATTGATAAATTCATACAGTTGCCTCTTGCAGCTCTAGCTGATTCTATTCTTGCCATGAAGATACTTTCAAAATTAAGTCAGACAGTGTCACAGTTCCATTTTTTCTCATCTTAGCCACTGGAAAGCCAAAGTTGTTGCACAATTTCCCCTCACTATCCACCTCCACTCCCTCCCTCAGCCTTCTCTTACTCGCACATGCCCAGTCACATCAGCCTTCTTGCTGGTTCCAGAAGATCTTGCCTAACATTGTTTGCTTTGCTGTCTCCTCCTCCTCCTCCTGCATTTAACATGGTGCTGACTTTCTTATCTTCAAGTTCTTGCTGTGACTATTCCATCTAAAGTCTCTCCCCATCCCCTAGACTTCATAAGCTTTACTTGCCACATTTTCCCACATAGGATGTTAACAACATGTAAAATGCTCTAAGTACTTGGTCTATATTTATTTTACTTATTGCTGACCTGCCATACAGGAATGAAAATTTTCATGCGTTAAAGATATTTCCCTGTTTAGTTTAATGCTAGACTATGAGGGCCTAGAACACAGGTACAAGAATGCTATCAATCAACAGTAGTTAATAAAACTCAGTCACTAGGCAGAAGCTGGAAAAGGTATTTCCAGGAGGGAAAACGGGATTATAAATACGCAGAAGTAAACAAAGGCAAAACAGAGACCTAGAGCTTAGCCCAGGCTTTCCCTGACTCCCAGTGCCCCTCTTGAATCTCTATGTCACCCTTTGTGAGCCAAGGGGTCATCCCCTTAGCATTCTCGGTATAGTAGGAGGTGGTTCAGGGGTGACTTGGCCTGAGGTTCCTGGTAGAAGTGCTAGGGTGGGGTGGGAGAAGAGAGAGTTTGGAACAAAGCAAGCAAATACTCGTCTGAGAGAGGAAGCTTGATTCACCACACCCCATGTAACCCCAACCTCTCTCCTCCTGACTGCTTCCCTCTACACAGGCTTTCTAGTAAAACCTGAATGATAGGAAAACAACCTTTTAGCTGGTCCAGCACTTTCAATCTGCCTGCCAGGTAGCCAGTAATTCTGTCTTTTTCTATCACAGCCCTGGGTGCCTCTCAAGGAGGAACCTATCACGTTAAAGGGCATCTCTGCTTCAGGAGATGAAGCAGAGACCTGGGAGCAGAGATCCAAACTTGATGACTCCACTTGCTACTGGTGAGATTGCTGGCAAGTGAGATCAGGTGCTGTGAAATCTGGGCTCCTCCTCTGTAATATGAAATGGATTAAAAGAGATAGTAAATGAGAGTGGATGGGATGAACAGTCTTGGAGGATTTATTTCCTATGAATGTACCCTAGGAACACTTTCTCAGCCCTGGGTCTGTTTCATGTAGAGCCATGCAGGGTACAGAGTACTCCCTTGGAGTGGTATTGAGTTACAACTCTCTCTCTGTTACTAAGCCTGTCTCTTTATTGGGCTGGAAGTTCCTGAACCAGGCTTCTTGAGAGCAAGGGCTGTATCTCCCCTTCAGCCTGGGAAGATAAGCCAGGGCCCTCTGACATGCATGGGACCTAGGGAACTATGCTCAACCTCTTGGCCGGGTGACCTGGTTTGAGAAGTGTGTAAATGAGTGGGGGAGGAAGGTTGATAGGCAGGCTTGGTTTGGTGCTCTGCATCAGAACGACTCATCTGGAGACCAAGAGTCTCGGATGGCTTCATGACAAATCATCTACAAATACAGAGAACAAACAGATAGGGTCAGGAAAGGGCCAGACTTGGGCACATTCACCAGAGACTCACCAGGACCAAAGTGAGGCAAGGATGCAGCCCCTACTCCAGAAACAAGTATGATTTCTAAGACCTCCTCCTTACCACACACACTCATGCATCTGACATGGGTCTGAGTGGCTTCGATAGCCACTCTCAGGAGTAATTTTGAGAGCAATTAACCAGTCAGGAGGCAGCTGGTGCAGGATCAGGTGCCCCCTGCACATACCCTAATTAGCAAGAAGGAAGTGATGATCTAGAACTAGGCCCCTGCCTAGTGCTGTTTTTGTCTGACACTTGAAGACTCTCCTGGCTGAGGAGACTGTGTGACTGGACTCTTCCATGACTGCCTTTTTCTCTCCACTGCTGTGCCCCTCACCCATTCTCTATACTTCAGGCCATGACCACTCCCTGTCTGCTCTCTACTACAATGGACCCCTCCCACACCTGATGCCCTGTCTGTATACACACACCCTGAAACCTTAATCACTGTGCATCTTATCTGATCTACCATCCCCATTCCCTCATTCCCTCTAGTTGATACAGCCCTTTCCATTCTTCCCTGACTAGGACTATGAACACACTCCTCATTCCATTGTCTGGATTCTTTTTCTATATCAAATCTTAATCCCAAATCACTAGGTCCCCTCTGCCCACACAGGTCCCAAGGTCCCTCCATGTTCCAGAGGAATACAAATCCGTTTTAATTTCTTTATTATCGCAATGGGAGCACACAAGTCTTCATTAGAGAAAGAAAGACGATGTGGTGTTCTATGATGTACTAATTGCCACTTGGGACCCAGTAGTAGGCATATTAGATAAATTAGAAAATGAAAAGAGAAGCGACTAGGTTGCTCTGATACAGTATACCACTTTAGAACCTCATGAAATTTTGTTGGCATTGTTTTGTTTGGTTTGGCTTTTCATTATTTGTGAGACCATCAAGAAGCTCATTATGTAGCCTGAGCCTGTCCTTGAACTTCTGGTCCTCTTGCTGGGATTATGAAAAGGGCACACGCTACACTATGACTGGCCAAAGCTTCATGATTTTCAAGGGAAAAAATGAGAAAATAAACCCTGATGATCTTTAAAAATTCTGTTTCCTTAAAATTCTCTCCTTAGGCATGTAACACACTACATGAATATCAACCCACACGTGTAATGACTCCAGACAAGAAAGCAGCCAGTATCCTGTGCACCAAGCATGTGCTAAGAACACACATTGTCTCACCAAATCCTCACAGGAGTTTACAGAGGTGCTTGGATCCTCCTTTTACAAACACAAAGCTTCCAGAGAGTGGGGCGCCAGCCCAGGTTTTCTCTTGGTTGGACTAGGTTAAGATACAGCACCAGAGCCATAAAGGGATGTAGCTCCCTATCCTCAGGACCAACAAGGGTCTTTCCAGGACCCAACATGCCAAGGGTGTTTGGGCTGAATGAGAGCCAGACAAACTAGTACTTTCTCCAGAAAATCCAGAATTTATCATGCTATTGATAAATGCTTGAGTTAAGGCGCTTGGAAGATGTCTCTGAGGCACATCGTGAAACCTGACATGCTGTTCAACTCCTATCGAGAAGCCTGATGGGGAAAAGATACCTCAGACCACAGCCAGGGTATCTGGGTTCCAGTCCTATACAGACTCATTGTAGATCTTGTACAGCTCTTACATCGTCCTCTTTTCAAACTTCATTCCCTATCTGTCCAGGAGGGGATGGACCTCCAACAGAGGAGATGCTGCAACACTCTAAACCATTCAAAGGTAGTTTTTACAAATTAATTTATTCTTTGACAGTCTCATAAGTTCTGTTCATACTCATCTTTCCACCTTCTTTTATCCTCTTCTAACTTCTTCCACATTCTCTAACCAAGTCTTCCCCCCATTTCTTTCAGCTGGAAGGAAAATGGCAGAGAATCTCCTTTCCACTCAAAGCACCAGTCTCTCACTCCACCAAATCTCTTTTCTTCCACTACCAAAACACCAGCCATGCCTTTGTTCTTCTTGCTGCCATCAAGAGCAGAACTGGGAATGTCCCTCCATAGCAACTGGATTCAAACTTGATTCAAAAGAAAGGGCCAATACTAGAGGCCAAAAGTGAGGATGAGAAATTCACCAGGCCAATTTGGGGAAGCTAGATGAAGTGATACAGAGCAAAGCAGGTCAGTTCATGCAGATGCACCCAAAAGTCCAGAAAGAAAGATTCATCCTTGTGTCCATTCACGGTCTCATCTTTCCCTCAGACTCCTCTCCTGAGGATGAGAGGGGCACAAATGTAAACAGGGTCAGTTTCAGCAGGCAGTAGAGGTAGATAAGAAGACTCCAGACACATAAAGAGGCAGGCAGGGCAGGTTTCAGAAGAAGGGATGATATAGGAAACAGTACCTGAAGACCAGAGGAAAGTAGGTCAGTACCCTCAGAGATTCTCTACACTAGACAACAATAGACAGATGCTGCATGGCCATGCAAAATGAGAACATGAGATCCTTTGGCCCAAACCATCTCCCCAAGACCATCTGCCACCATCTTCACAAGACTAGCAATTCATGAAGAGCTATTCTCAACTGTCCTCCGGGGCAATGGATTTCCATGAATAAACCTTCTGGATCCCCTCCTACATTCCCCCTCATAAATAACCAACACTTAAAACAGGCTTCCCTGATGGAGAGATAGATCAGGCATTTTATGCCTCTAGAGGGGAAATGGTCAGGCTCTAAAAGGGCTGAGAGAGATCTGGGTCAAGCACTCTCCATGGGTCATGGGAAAGCTCACATTCATTATACTGGGCAAGGCTAGGCAGTTTCTTGGATTTATCACAAGAAATGCCTATTTGTGAGACTTACAAAGTATAACTTACAAAGTCAGTTATACAGTGTGCTGAAAGGATTTTCCTTACACACATGCATTCCCAGTCCCTAAATGGAGCAATTCAAGGATAGAATATGGGACCTCTAAGCATTAGAAGTGTGGGGTGTCCTCAACACCTCCCGCAACTACACACATGTTTCTAGGCTCCATCCTCTGCCCTCCTTCCCACACCCTAGCTTTGCCCAGTGGTCAAACACTCATGTACACATACTGTCTTTTCAGAGTTCTTATTATGCTCTGAATCAGAGGGTGGAAGGCAGATCTGGCAGATACTGAACCTCTGGGAACCCATAAGACCAGTGTGACTTCCTGAACAGTCTACTGCTCTGGCACTGTCACGGGCTGAGGAGAGACAGATTCCTCCCATGTGAGGTCAGAAGTGGAGCATAAGTACACTAGTGGCCATGTGAGGATGCTTGGCTAGTTCTGGTGGGGTGGGGGAGTGCTTTCTTTGCTGCAGAAAATAGGACAGTTCAGGCTCTACAGGGGAGCAGTGTAAGATCCTGTGTGGCTCTGGGAATAGAGCAGGCCTGGGCAAACATGTTCTAGAGGACAGAAGGATCTTGTAAATCCTCTATCTGTTTAAAGACTGAGACCCAGGAACACGGGGAATTTAACATTGTAAACAGATATGCTTAAGACTAAGATAAGATGCTCATCAGGACAACCGTGGGGAACTGATATACCTCTCAAAATTAACCAGAAATACAGTTTTATCTTTATATTATTTTACTTTTTCTTATTTTATTAAGTCATAATAAGAGAGTGTTAATGAATTAACTCCATAAAATGAGCTGTTAACTGAGTATTGAAGATAAAGATAAGCCACAATTCAGCTTTATCTTCCTGGCATACACATATACACACACACACACACACACGGAGATGGATTAACACTGAAATTAGAAATTACTCATATCTAGGTGTGAGATTTGCTGTCATTCATTCCTTCAGTTAGTATTGATAGTGTCTTATATGTATGAGGAGACTTTGATAGGTTCTTGGAACAGTGGAAAGCACACCAGATGTGCTTCTGTTCTTATATAACTTGTTTTTCAGTGGAAAAGACAGATAATAATAGAAATTGAAAAAGTGCAAATAAACTACCTAAATTTTTATTAAGTTGATTAAAGCAGAAGGCAATTCAATAGCTAGGGTAGTAAGAGGAGGGTCTTGGTCAGACCCCAACATTTTCATCAAAGCTCAAGTATATGTCAGAGCCCTGGAATGGAGCCTATTGGCAGAGGGAGAGCAGGTGCCCAGGCATGAGGTAAAGGACTTTAGATGTGCCCTAGGGACTGAGGACCTGGAGTGAGACTGCAGCATACCTGTCAGAGAGAAGGTAGCATGTGTCAAAGTCTCAGAGAAAGACTGAAGTCAAGTGAGCCAGGGCCTTTTGATTATAGCAGTGAATCTGAATTTTATCAGATGTGGGTTGGGCCACCATGAGCACTGGGGCAGGGGCATGCTTAAATACCCACTCTAAAATGTTTTCTAACCTATTTTTAGAAAATGTTCTGAAGCCAGATGTGATGGAACATTGTTTTAATTCTAGCATTCAGGAGGCACAGGCAGGTGTATCTCTGAGTTCAAGGCTAGCTTAGTCTACAGAGTAAATTCCAGGACAGCCAGGGCTACACAGAGAAACCTTGTCTAGAATTCGCCCACCCCACCCCCCCCAAAAAAAGAAAAAGAAAGGAAGACTATGTTCTGAGATGGCAATGGGTAATTTTAATTTGGTTGTGAGTTTGTATGGTGTGCATTTCCAAAAATACTTACAGAAAGCATTGATTTTTCATCATGAGATGCAGTGCATACACCGTATCTGGTTTCAACTAATTCCTGTTTCCTTGCCTGAAGTGAACCAGAAGCTTTTAGGAGTATGGTATCCTTAGGAACGTCTATAAATACAGCTTTGAGTATGATGTGGGGGCTGAAGCCCCTGGCACACAGAGGGAGGGACAGTGGAAGCCACCTACTGCTATCTACTTGACCTCCCCAAGACATGGCCTACATCCTTACAGAAAGGAAATACGACGTGTGCTGACACAGATGATGAGTACAGATGGGCTCCTAGCCCAGGAGAATGCCCACCACATGCCCCGTCAGAAGTGATTCCTTACCCTGCCCTTCCATAGATCTTGGCCTGGCTATCCCCAAAACACAAAGTTCCTCATTCCATGCCCTTGGAAATGAATCCTCCAATCTAAAAATCAGGCCAAACCCATTGAGATGGAAAGGTAAGTTTGGCTGAGATTACAAAGTAGGATGCCTTTCTCACCCCCTTCTCCCCTCCTGTGCCCAGGTCAGATGATCTCAACCAGAAGTGGCTGAGTCCTCACACTCCCATGATCAGGCAGGAGCTGGAAAAAGGAGCCCTAGGGGGATTTGCTGCCTAAGATATCAGGTGAGTCAGAAAGGAGCTGGAGCAAGTTGACCAACTGGCGTGGTGAAACCAGTCCACCACCTCCAACCTGGGAACTAGGCTAGGCGGGAATATAAAGGGCCCTGGTCTCTGCTCAGATCGACACTCCACTGGAAGCTTCTGCCTTCTCCCCTCTGTGAGTCTGGTGAGTGTTAGCTGCTGGGACTTTAGTCATGGCTGCAGGCTTCCAATAGGCCAGAACATGGCTAGGGGTGTCTACTCCAGCTGGGGGTGGATGTTGTTATGAGTCTAGACTCAGCTAGACTACTTACCCTTCAAGGGGTGGGGGTAGTACGCAGAGGGAAACATGCTGTAGTACTTTCTATGTGGAGAAACCCAGGCAGAACAGGGGCCTGAAAATCCCATTAGAAGTACAAGACTTGTCATAACAAGCTCTGATTCTCGCTAACACCCCAGCCACCCCTCACTCCTCACCCCTGGCCCTGGGGCTACAGCTTGCTTTCAGAAGATTAAGGAAAAAAGGAGCTCTCAGCCTGAACAGTCCAACTTGCTGATTTTTCAGAGAAAAAAAAATCTGAAACCCAGAGAGACTAAATGAGTTGCTCAGAAATCCACAGTGTTTTGGTGGGAGTCGGGCCTGGGACATGCTGGATGACTCCAGTCCAAGGCTGTTGCAATGGCTTCCCAGTGCCCCTCCAGCACAGACACTCAGCTTTCTAGAGCTCTGAGCTCCTCTGTGAGATCTTTCGTTTTCAAAGGTTTCCTTCACATTGTGACATAATCCCAGAACTCATCTTCCCAGGACCCAAGGAAAGACTAGACAAAAGCAAGTTAATTAACAGCCAGCCCATTCTGGCAGAACCTCTCTGGAGAAAGAGCCCTCCGTTGAGCTCATAGGAGAGCTTTTCTGTGCTCACACCATTCTCACCCTTCACTCTCTCTTGCTTTCGGGAATCATAGCTTATGGAAGCTGGAAAATGCCCTAATCAGGAGTAAGGATGCCAGGAACCAGGGGCACTATGTATATCCTGTATGTATATTCAGGGGGTTATCTATTTCCCTTGCCTTCAGCCCAACCCCTGACTCTTCTGTTTTTCAGTTTGCCCTATAGAAGCTTCCAAGATGTCGCAGCAGCACACACTGCCAGTGGCTGCCCCAGCTGTGGTTCAGGAATCTCTCAAGACTGTGGGTCTCCCAGCTCACCCTCAGCAGGTACAAATGAAGCAGCCAACGTCACAACCTGAACAACGCCAGAAGGTATTCTCTGAGACCCAAGAGAAGGGTTCCTCCAAACAAGAGGAGAAGGGCATGACCCCTGTGAAGGGGCTGCCTGAGCAAGGGTGTGAGCAGCAGCAGCAGCAGCAGCAGCAGCAGCAGCAGCAGGCGCAGGAGCAGCAGGGACCACAAGAGCCCCAGCAATCTGTGAAAAAGCCACAGCAGGAGCAGCAGGAGCAGGAACTGCATCTGGAGAAGCAGCTGCCACCACAGGAGCCACAGGGGCTGCATCTGGGACAGCATCAGCAAGAGCCACAAGAGCAAGAATTGCATGTGGGACCACAGGGGCTGTGCCTGGGACAGCAGCAGCAGCAGCAGCAGCAGCAGCAGCAAGGCACACTGAGACCACAGGAACTAAGTCTGAGACAGCACCAGAAGGAGAAGCAGCAGGATCCAGAACTCTACCTGGGTCAGCAGCAGAAAACTGCTGATGATCAGGAACTGATTCCAGGAGAGAAGCAGCCGGAACCGCAGGAGCAGGAACTGCACCAGGGACAGAGGCACCAGGAGCCACAGGAGCAGGAGCTGCCCCTGGGACAGAAGCAGCAGCAACAAGAGCCACAAGAGCAGGAGCTGCAGCTGGGGCAACACCAGCAGCAACAGGAGGCACAGGAGCTGCATCTGAGACAGCATCAGAAACAGAAGCTCTGTGAACCAGAACTTCACCTGGGAAAGCAGCGGGGTCAGGAGCCACCGGAGCCAGAAATGCACGTGGGAAAACAGCAGCACAAGGAGCCACCGGAGCCAGAACTGCACCTGGGAAAACAGCAGCATCAGGAGTCCCAGGAGTCTGAACTGAACCTGGGACAGGACCAGAAACAGAAACACGAGCCAGAACTGCACCTAGGAAAGCAGCAGCATCAGGAGACAGAGCATGACGGATATCCAGGAACACAAAGTCTAGGTCAGTCACTCAAGCGAGAGAAAGCCCCAAGGGAGCAGCAGCTGGACGACCCACACCTAGAAAAGAAGAAGGAACTCTTGGACCAGAGACTGGATCAAGACCTAGTAAGGAAAGATGAGCAGCTGGAACGGAAGAATGAACAACTCCCGGAGCACCAGACAGAGCAGGAGAAGCAGACAGAGCAAGTCATAGCAAGCACTGGCCAAGTGCAAGAGACTCGGACAATCCTACCAGTGAAAGGAGACAACTTGCTCACTACAGGGAAACAGAGCCAGAACCAGGAAGTGCAGTGATGCCAAAACCATAGCAACCACCCCAGTGCCCCAGAGACTCTCCAACCATCCCACATAAGGGAAGAGAACCTTGCACCACACTTCTTTCAGGCCCCTGGCTGACCCACTCATCCATGAATCTGTCTGGCCCTGACCTTCTTCATGCCTATGACAAACCGGGAAACAGGACGTTTATGGGCCAGCATCCACCCCAAAGAGCTCAATCCCTCCCTTAGATTTCAGAGCCTCTCCCCATCCCAGGGGGAGGTTGTCATTAGTATAGCAACTTCGGCTTCACTCCTAGTACTGTGGCTGGATCTGTGAATATGCACAATAATATATAATAAATTCTGAAAAGCCTGTGACCCTGTACTTACTTTAGCTGTTTCTTTTCTGTCTCTCATCGCATTCAACAGCCTCTGAAAAAGCACAAAAACAAACTCAGTACACAACATTACTGAATAGAGACTTTTATTCTGGATGGTGGGGGTGGTTTATCTATCTTAATTCAATAGCATCTTGTACTAGTCACACAGCCTCCACTCTTAGCCCAGCGCAGAGCACAGCTCTATGCTTCTCACTACAGCCTAACTCCTCATGAGAGGAGAAGAACTGGAAATATGCCTAGTACGTTCGGAGGCTCCACCTGGATCCTGGTACATAGCACCAGACTCTCCTTCCTGGCTTTTCAACTAAAGATTGTCCTCATGCTTTCTGAGAGTTTTGTAGCATACCTTGAGAAGACTTTAGTAAAACAACAGAACATTGCACAAAGTAGGGAGAGTAGGCAGCCTCTGGATGAGTCTTAGAAGTCATTAAAGCAGGTAAGGACTGAACTAACAGTTAAGTGTGGAATGAAAAGTGCCAAGTAGGAGAGACAAAGACTGGTCAGAAGGCACCACAGCTGTCCCCCTCCTGCCGTACCCTGCCCCCGTGACACTTCTGTGGTGTTTACTGCCAACATTCACATGAGGACTCCTGGCACCCTTCTCCCTGGAGCCTTTAACTCTCCTTCCCTACCTCTAACACCTCAATTACTTGCCTTGAGCCATTTAGTCATAGGACGTTGGCAGGGTGTCTCAAGTTACATAAAGTTATTTTTACTACAGGCGTGAGGGTATGCCAGAGACATCCTCTTTAAAGTGTCCACAGACATTCGAACTCAATCTCGGCTGAATAGCATTCAGAAGCCTTTACAGCCCCACTCAGTCAGCCCCAATACTCATAGGAATCTTCTCTTCTGAGTAATAATAACAGGATTAAATACTTCCTGTATATATCAATATCCCCTAAGCTCAAGATGAGGACCCTTTTCATCTGAACAATTTCAAGAGCCAAGCTGCTCTTGCCTATTCTCTATCTCCAAGTAACTTGCAATCTGTCCATCGCAACATACTCTTAAAATTCCCACCGAACCAGATCAGTGCTTGTGTTAGCCCTTATCAGTGGTTCCCATCAGTTAGATCCTATCATGAGACATCAGGCACAAGCCCTGCTAGCCATTAGCTTAAGTAAAACAATCCAAAGTACCCATGGTATGTACAATGGTTTTTGAAGTCTCAAGTGCAAAACCAACAAAGGAACACAAAAATTGCCAAGTAGCTTTCCACTGTGACTCACAAACAAACTGACAGCCTCTCAACTAAGGAAAGCAAAGATAATGAGATGATTGAACTGCCAGGAAATACTTCAGAATGTAAATCAATGTCCATATCAAGAACTCCATAAGCAGATGAATGAAGTAAGAAAATCAAATTGGGGTCTAGACAATAAAGTTACAAAAATAATTCAGGACCTAGACAGAAAAACTAAACAAAATAGTAACTTGGAGGAAACATTTAAAAACATGGAGAGAAATTTTAGCAAGGAAACTGAGGTGCTTAAAAACAACCAAACAAATTTGGAAATGAAAGAATCAAGAGCCGGAGGTGGTATGTTTAGGAGACCCCCTGGCAGTGGGACCTGGACCTGTCCTTGGTGCATGAGCTGGCTTTTTGGAACCTAGGGCTTATGCTGAGACACTTTGCTCAGTCTTGGTGCAGGGAGGAGGGGACTACACCTGCCTCAACTGAATCTACCAGGCTGGGCTGACTCCCCAGGGGAGACCTTGCCTTGGAGGAGGTGGGAATGGGAGGTAGATTGGGGGGTAAAGCTAGGGGGTGGGAGGAGAGAGGACAGGGGAATCCGTGGCTGATATGTAAAATTAAATTAATTATAAAATAAAAATATTTATTTTATTATTTATTTATTTATTTATTTATTTATTTATTTATTTATTTTGGAGCTGAGGATCGAACCCAGGGCCTTGCGCTTGCTAGGCAAGCGCTCTATCACTGAGCTAAATCCCCAACCCCTATAAAATAAAAATATTTATTAAAAAAAAAAGAATCAAGCAAATAAAAACCACGAGAGGCAACATCTATAGACAAGACCAAGCAGAGTAATGAATTTCAGGGATGGAAGACAAGGTCAGGACAATAATGCATATAGATACATATGAAGCAAAGAAGTTAGTGGATGTGAAAATAACTTCCAAGAACTCCGGAATATTTTCAAAGGCCAAACGAGAATCTACAGGGTAGAAGAAGGAGCTAAGATGAAGTCTTAAGGCTCTGACAATTTATTCATTGAGATTATAGGCACACATTTGTCAAAACTATAGAAAGAAAAGTTTATCTAAATGGAAGAGGCATGTAGAACCCCAAATAGACATTATTAGAGAAAATTTTCTCCATAGCATATCCTAGTCAGGATGTCAAAAATAGAAAGAAACAATGATGAGAGCTGTAAACCAACTCACATACAAAGGTAGAAATATCAGAACGATTTCAGGTCTTTTATTATCAAACCTAAAAGTCAGAAAAGCATGGAATGAGATAATTCAAATATTGAAAGTAAATAACTGTCAACCAAGATTGCTATCTTCAGAACTTTTATCTCAAAATTGAAAGTGAAATAAGAATATTTCAACACAATCACAAGTTAAGACGATTCAAGAAAGCATAGTCATCATTGAAGAAAATTCTTAACTTGAAAGAAAAAAAATAGTTTTATTCAGGAGAATGCAGAAAAGTATATACTTCATGAAAGGAACAGCTGAACAGAGGAGAGAACCTGGAGAAAACAACCACACACAACACAGAAAGCCCTCAAACTCCTAATACCGACAGAGGGGAAGTAAAGAATTAACAATAATCTCCTCTGCCAGAAGTACAACCAACAAAAACACAGGAACCAGCAAGTCCCCCCTAACAATAATCATACAAGAAAATCGAGAGGACTCAGACTAACCAATAGGAAGCAAACAGTAAGATCTGACTATTGTCTCCAAGAAACCTACAGAGATATAAAGATGGCATAGCAGCACTCATGTCTCATAAAGTATATTTCAAACCAAAATTCATCAGAAAAAATAAATATAGGTATTACATATTAATAAATAGAACAATTTATCAAAATGGAAATTTAATTACTGCAAATATTTATGTCCCAAATCTCGAGGCTCTCAATTCCATAAAGTAAAATCTAAAGAGCACAAAAGACCATTTAAGTCCTGACACAATAACAATGGGAAATTTAAATATCCTTATTAATCTTTAGATGGATCTTCCAAATTAAAAAACCAACCAAGAAATTTCAGAGGTAAATAATACCATAGATCAATGGATCAAACAGAAATGTAAAGAATAATCCAACCAACAGACAAGTAAAGCATTCTTCCCAGCAGCACATGCAAACTTTCTCCAAAATTAATCCTATTACATGCTGCAAAACCAGCTATAAGAATACAAAAATGTTAAGCCATTCCTTGTATCCCATATCACAGCAAATTAAAACTAGAATTCAATTGAAAAAGAAGCCTCAGAAACAACACGAATATTTGGAGACTGAACAATACATTTTTGAATAAAGAGTGGGTCACTGAGGAAGTAAGGATTCCAGAGGAAAAAAATCTAGAATGAATGCAAATAATAGCACTATCTGACAGAATCTCTGGGATACAGGCAAGGCATTCCTAGGAGGAAAGCGGAGAGGTCTTAAGTAAATAATCTAATAATGGGCCTCAAGATTCTAGAAAATCAAGAAGTCAAACCCAAATGCAGTACCAAGAAATAAAATGCAAAGCAGAAATTAATGAGAGACTAAAAGGACAATCCCTGAAAATCAATCAAGAGTCAGTTCTTTGAAAAAGTTGATAAAATTGAAAACATGTGTACAAGAAACATCATATGAACAGAACAGGTTATTAAGAAGATACATGTATATACTCATGTGCATGCAATAACAATGAATGAACAGGCCATGAATTTGAAGAAGAGCAGGGACAGGGGTATAAGAGGGACTGGAGGGGGGAAGGGAAGGGGAAAATGTTATAATTGTATTATAATCTCCAAATAAAAATGATAATAATAATAATAAGACTGACAAAACCTGTAGTCAAACTAACAAAGAAAAAATGACTCAACTTAATACAATGACGGGAGAAGGGAGTTGCTACCAGAAAATCTAATGAAAATCAGAATAAATAGATAATACTTTAAAAACTTAGAATCTCCCAAATGAGAAAAAATGGATAAGCTTCTATTTTAACACACCCACAACAAGCAATGAATTGAGGTAATAATTAAAAGTCTCCCTTCAAAGAAAAGCCCAGAACTAGATGAACTCACTGTTGTCATTTGGGTTTTGATGGTGGCCATTCTGACTTGGGTAAGATGAAATCTCAAAGTAGTTTTAATTTGCATATCTTTAGTGGATAAAAATGTTGAACATTTACAAAAATGTTTCTCAGTCACTCAGAATTCATCTTTTGAGAATTCAATGTTTAGATCCATGCCCCATTATTTAATCGAGTTGTTTTCTTGATTTTTTGGTTCTAATTGTTTTGTTGTTTTTGCTTTGGTTTTAGTTCTTTATATATTTTGGATACTAATGCTGTGTCAGATGCATAGCCGGTAAATATTTTTTCCCATTTTGCAGGCTTCCTCTTCATTTAAACAATAGTGCTATTTGTTGTACATGAGCCTTTTATTTTCCTGGGGTCTCATTTGTCAATTGCTGTTTTACTAGCTGGGCTACCAGAGTCCTAGTCACAAAGTACTTTTCCGTGCCCTTAAGTTGAAGAATATTCTTGATTTTCTTCCCTATCCGATTCGGGGTATCAGGTCTTATGTCTATGCCCTTCACCTGTTGGAGTTGAGTTTTGTGTCCAGTAAGAAATAGGGATCCAGTTTCATCCTTCTACCTGTAGCTATCCAATTTGGACAGCATCACTTGTTAAAGATGCTCCAACATAGATCTGCATCTCTTAGCCTGTACAAAAAAAAAAAAAAAAAACTCTGAATGGATCAAAACCTATATTTTACAATCGGAAAGTCTCTCCTGCACTGAGGGACTGCAACTTCCCTAGCTTGGATCCTATGCTCCACATGCAGTGTTGTGACACAGGAGCCTCTAGCTAGTTCATTCAAGTTGATCCACAGATAGACCAAATCCCATGGTTCCTGATGGAGGAGTCATGGGGATCTACCCTGGCTTCGGAGAGAAGATGGTAAGAACAGAAAGTGCTCTGTAGGTAACATCCTGGTTCATGGTGAACAACATACTAGCTGTAAACCTGTGCTGTAAACCTGTGATTATCTTGGGCTCTAGTTCCTATTTAATTCTGGAACTGGAGCCAGGGTGCCACCTAGAGTTAAAATACTGGCAATGACAGAGAACAACCAATGGGTTGTCAAAAAGGTATGTTCTGCTGTCATTTAGTGACATCTTTTCAGATGTTATGTCCATTTGATCCAGTGGTTATCAACCTGTGGATCGTAACCCCCACATGGGTTGCATATCAGATATTCTGCATATCAGATATTTACATTACAATTCGTAACAATAGCAAGATTACAGTTATGAAGTAGCTATATAATAATTTTATGGTTTGGGGTCACCACAATATGAGGAACCGTATTAAAGGGTCACAGCATTAGGAAGGTGGAGAAGCACTGCTCTAGGATGTAAATGAATTCTGTTGCACACTGCTGTTTTTCTTCATGGGTGATGTGTATACTGGTGAAAGTGAACTGTTGAAGTCTTTTATCGGTGCTGCATTGCAGCTAGTCTCTTCATTGAGTCTAGGAATTAACACATTTTGTAGTTTCATGCTTTGGTCTGAGGTGTGCATTTGGAATTCCTGTTTCCTCTTGCTGAATTGGCCCTCTTATCCTTACATGATGACTTTGTCCTTTTCCCTGCTTTAATTTAAAGTCTTTTTTAAATTAGACGTAAGCATGAATATTCCTACTTGATTTTGGTTCCATTTGCTTGAAGTATGTTATTTAAATCCCTTGAATGTCAGTTCATGTGTGACCAAGAGAGGTGAGTTTCTCGTGTGCGGCATATGGTTTGGTCTTTTTGGTTTTTTACCAATTCACTCGCTCTGTTATTTTAATTAGTACTCTTAACTCATGTGTGATCAGGGTGCTCATCTATAAGCAAGGTCTTATTAGAGGCATTTTGCAGTTTGACTTTGTCATTTTGTTGTGATTCTTTTCTCTCCTGTTCCTCTTTTCCATCTTCTCAGGAGGGCACATGATTTGTTTTGCTTTTGATTCCTTGCTAGGATTTTCAGTTTGTCAATCACAGATTTTTGCTTTATGTATCATATGATGAATGCAGAGACATCTTTTGATTATGACAAGTTATTTTGAATAACAACATACAATAAGAAATAAAACTTAAAAACCAGATGGAGCTGTGAAGAAAGGGAGAACATGTATCCATGAGACACTGTCCTTGCACTCCGTTTGCCAGGTGTGCCCAATGTCTGATGCCCTGGTTGTCTTTGAATGCTGTCACATTAATTTACCCTTTGCTTCTCTACTTCAGTTGTCATACCAACCCTGAGGATGGTTTTACAATGCTGAGACACTATGAATCTGTTTCTGTAGTTATTCTTACCAACAAATTCAAACCTGTGTTTCCTTCTAACTCAACATCTCTTTCCATTCAAAGAACTACCTTTAGCATTCCTTGAAAAGCAGGTCTGCTGGTGATGCATTCTTTCATCCTGTGTGCATCCAGAAATGCCTTTATCTCACCTTCATTTCTAAAGCATCGTTTTCTAGGTGAAGTGTTTACCTCAGCCATCTTCCTCCCTCAGTACTACACAGATGTCATGTCACCCTCTTCAGCCTGTGAGGTCTCTGCTCTGTTGGGCAAGTTTGGGAACTCTATGAGGTTGTTTGCTTCCTCTGTTGCCTTGAGAATCTTTGTCTTTAATAGAGGAAAGCTTGAGTCAAGTTCTGCACTACTGTAAACCGAGGCCACCTTTTACTTGGATATCTGTATCCTGTTTATGTTGGGCGAGTTTCCTCTTCTGTCTTGAAGTAAGATTTGTACTCCTTTGACTTCCTCAGATTCCCCTTGAACTTTGAGGGTATGAACTTCAAGGGTACTTACTCTTTTGGTGTTGTTCCAAAATTTGCATAATCTCTCATCCTTCCTCTCCTATAAAAAGTAATTTCCTAAACCTTTCCTTCAAACTCACCAGTCAATTATTTTGTGCACTATATTCTGCTCTTAATGTTTTTGGTTTTATGTTTCATTCTGTGTATTGTATTTTTCAGCTTAAGAGTTTTGTTTTTTCTTTAACTTTTATGTTTCTCTGCAAAGTTCCTGGAAGATTGCTCCATTGTTACTTTGTGTTCTCTTAAATTGTTTTTTTTTTCTTAACTTTCTTTGAAAGAGTTGTTTTATATACCCTTTCAGAGATTTTGTGTACTCTGGTTAGCATCTGCTCCATTCTGGTGACTGGCGTTCACAATTATGTGAAGTCACAGTTCCCTGAGGGTTCTTGATTCTTGATGGTATGCTGCATGACATGTAGTGAAGTGTTATTTATCCCAGTTTTTGTACTCTGGCTTGGTTTATTCTAAGCATGCTCTCTATGTTCTTTGAGATTGGAGTCACTTTATTGCTTCAGTACTAGATGCCATCTATTCTTCTTTATTTTGTTGTCATAGTGTCAGCTCTAGATAGAAATCCAGGTCCAGGGCAATCTCCAATTGCAGTTGATGTTTTGTTCACTTGAACACGGGGGTCTATGTACCCTCTATCTCTGTCTCTTCAAACCTCTCCTCTGATGCCATTGGAGAACTTGGTGCCTTGTCTATCAACACTAACTTGTGACTAGGAATCATGGGATTCCAGCCAGTCCCGGGTATACTCACCATGTGTCACCAGCTCCAGGTTCCTGTTTTATACTTGTAGCCATCAATGCCACAATACTCTGCCATATCTGTGCCAAAAGCCTATGGAGATTAAAAAAAAAACACTGAATAATACTAAGGTCCATATTGTTATATTCTTCTTATGTCTTAGGTAAATCTGTGGCCCATTTCATTTAATCCTAAAAGATATACAAAATATACTATGTAGTGGGAAATTTTACCTGCCTTTTACTATCATTCAAAGCGAACTTTGTAATTTTGAAAGGCCTGGAAAGACGTCTACAATAGTCAACTTTTGGTTTATATGCTCTGGAGAATTCACAAGCAAAACAGAATGAAAGTATATTTTAAGCAATAATCCACCAATGGGTGGAGCATCACACAGGTAAGGATAGAAAATCATCCAAGATGGTTAGTCAATATTCCACAGTTTTCTTTCTATTTTCCCTACCCACTAGTGCTATGATGTAGCAAGATTGATATAGAATAGCTCTACTTAAAAAGCTTCCCTAGAAAGAATGGGGGGGTGGGGCTTAGTAACTAGGTTTTGTGTGGCAAGTCTCCAAATACACAGTGATACATATGTCTCTTAAGGATTCAGAGTGAGTAGAAACATATGATAAATGTACAGATGTGTCTACAAACAATCATTGTTGCTGTTATTGAGAACTGACCACAGGTTAGTCAGTGTCAAATGTGTACACATATCTCATCTTCCCAACATAACAGCACCTGAGGTGTAGACAGGGCAAGTTGATTGCTCCAAGTCACCCTGTTAGTCACTGTGATTTAAACTCAGCTGTGTGTGAGTCTAGATACCATGACCATAGTGACTGCTTTGTGATCCACAGAGAGTGTCTATGGATTTCTAAATGATCTTCCTCAGAAAGATGGCATAAAAGTGAGACTTGGAAGAATAGGAATCAGTGGACAGAGAAAGGTCTTAAAGAGAACCACTTAAATGAGATGTGAGAAACTCTGTGGATGGATGGAATAGGTGAAATATGGAAAACTGAGAGAGAGAGAGAGAGAGAGAGAGAGAGAGAGAGAGAGAGAGAGAGAGAGAGAGAGAGAGAGAGAGAGAGAACTGAGTGTCATTACGGAGCCACTGTGTTCTTCTCTAAGGTCCAGTTACAGTGATGGAGGAGATGATCATGAAATAAGAGGTATGTTTTACTACTAGTATGGAAAGATTGACACTTCCAGCCCTGAATGAACTCTTACAAGATAGCAAAAAAGCCCTGAAACATACAGGAACTCTGAGGGGAACTGAGGGGGCAGGGGGAGATAAGGAGAAGTTGAGTGGGGCAAGTCTGAGGCAGGGGATCTTCCAGTGAGATGCAGATTAGGAGTAGATTCCCGCAACAAGAGGCCATTTGTCTGTCCACAGTAATCCCCTCCTCTGTATCTCACGTTGGGGTACCTAGTCTGACAAGATTGAATGTGCTCAGACAGAAAAAAAAATATTTGAACATGAAAATTTAAGCCACTTTTCTAGAAGTAAGTAAACCACTGCTACATTACTGAACATTGAGGGTTTTTTTTTTTTCTTGGATAGTTTTCCCTTATTCACCTGATCAATATCCAAGGAGAAGGAGAAGACTGGAATCCCAGCTCTTACCTGTTCTATCCAGTGTCTAAAGGTAGTCAGAACCACCTTTCACAAGCAAAGCCTAGATTCAATCAAAAATGACTCAGATGTCCCATATCCCCACACCCTGTTGTGCTAGCCTCTTCCTGGCTCTCTGATCATGCCTGCTAGTCACCAAGCACTCTGCAATCACACTATGCCAAGGGAACACAGCGAGGCCAGCCTTTCACGCGTAGACCTATTCATGATACCTTCCCTTCACTCAGTCCCAGCTCTCACGCCTCAGAGTGGCCTACCTCTACCCTAGTTAAACACTGCCACACTGTGGCTTCTCCATGGCCAAAATTAATTGCCTGTAATTACGACTTGCTTGTTTTTTAATTGTATCTGTGCAATGTCATCTATCTCTCCACACCTGAACATATGGATCCTACCTGTGTCCTCTGTGCCTAGAAAGTGGTCAGTGTCCTGGGGTTCTGTTTGTCTATTTTGTCCTTTTGATGCTTGTGGGTTTTGGTGTCATATAAAAAAATGTTGCCAAGTTGAATGTCATGAAACCTCCCCCTACATTTTCTTTCTGTGGCTTCCCACTCCCAGGCTTACACTTAAATCTCTCATCCATTTTCAGTTGAGTTTGTGTAGAATACAAGATAAGGATCCAATTTCGTTCTCTTGCATGTGGATATCCAGTTTTCCCAAAATCATCCTTTTTCCCACTTTGTCTTTTTGAAATCATTGTTGAAAATCAGTTGATTGTGCATATGTGTGCATAGGCGTGTGCATGTGCGTGTGCGTGTGCATGTGCGTGTGCATGTGTGTGTGTCTGTGTCTATGCATGTTTATTTGGAGGCATTCCACATGTTCCAAAGGCCTACGTGGCCGTTTTATGCCAATACCACATTTTTTATTGCTCTAGTTCGTAATACATTTTGAATCCAGGAAGTACAATGTATCCACATTTGCTCTTCACCAAGATTGTGCTAATTATTTGATGTCTTGTAATTTCATACAAATTTTATTTTTTAAAAATCTTCCTATAAAAATGCAATTGGGATTTTGATGGGGGTTACAGTAAATCTGTAGTTGACATTGGATATTGTGGTGATTTTACACAATGTTGAATGTTACAGGCCATGAATATAAATTTCTTTCTGTTTATTTATTTCTTATTTAATGGATTTCAATGAAATAAAAATTTCTGTACAAAAAAGGAAATGGCTGAGAAAAGAAAAACTACAAAGTGGGAAGAATGTTTACAAATGATACCTGTGATAAAGAGCTGATATCCAAAATAATATAACAAACTCCTACAAATCAATAGCAATCAAGATAGTAATAATCTAATTTTAAAATTGGAGCTGGGAAGAGGGTGGAGCTGGAGATGATGGTTCACATCCAACTATAACTCTAGTTCCAGGGAGCTTAATGTCCTCTTCTGGCTTCTGCAGCCACCAAGCACACATGTGGTGCAGGCATGCATGCAGGCAAAACATCCATACACTTATGTCTTAGTCAGGGTTTCAGTTGCTGTGAAGAAACACCATGACCACGAAAACTCTTATAAAGGAAAAACATTTAATAAGGGTGGCTTACATTTTCAGAGACTTAGTCCATTATCATTATGGTGTGACATGGTGGCATGCAGGCAGACATGGTGCTGGAGAAGGAGCTTAGTTCTACATCTTGACTTGTAGGCAACAGGAAGTAGCCTGCAATTACTGGTTGTGGCTTAAACATATATGAGATCTCAAAGCCCACCTCCACAGTAACACAGTTCCTCCAATACAGCCATACATACTCCAATAAAGGCACACCTCACAATAGTGCCATTCTCTATGAGTTTATGGGGACCAATTACATTCAAACTCCATTCCACTCCCTGGCCTTCATAAGCTTTTAACAATATTATAATGCAAAATGCATTTAGTCCAACTTCAAAAATCACCATAGTCTATCACAGTCTCAACAAAGTTTTAATGCCTCAAAAGTTCAAAATCTCTTCTGAGATTCATGCAGCCTCTTAACTGTAATCCCCTATAAAATCAAAATAAAAAAATATATCACATACTTCCAACAGATTATGAATGGCATAGGATATACACTACCATTCCAAAACATAGGGAAGCAAACATAGTGAGGCAATCCTGGACCAATGCAAGATTGAAAACCAGCTGGGCAAACTCCAAACTCTGCACCTCCATGTCTGATGTCAAAGTTCTCTTCAGATATCCAACTCCTTTCAACTTTGTTGACTGCAACACATTTCTCTCTCTTAGGCTGGTTCCACTCCCTGTTAGCAGCTTTCCTCAGCAGGTATCCCATGGCTCGGGCATCTTCAACATCTTGGGGTCTCTAAGGCAATCCAAGCTTCAACTTCACAGTTTCACATATTGGCCTCTCTGGGCCTCCATTCAGGGACACCCCTGACACATGCCTTTTCTCAGTGGCTTTCCTTAGTCACGGGGAGGAAGTTTCGATAACATCTTTCTTCTATTCTTGACTCTAAAGCCAGAACCTAGTGGCCAAAGCTGCCAAGTTCTGCTGTTTGCTGGGGCTGGAACATGGCCCCCTGTTGGGATCCACGTGTCTAAGCTTATGAACACTTGCCCAATGGGTCTTAATGAGGCAAGGCCTGTGTAGACTGTCTCTCACTTGGCAAAGACCAGTGCCCCTCAGGACAGTGCATAATTCTGCTGGAATCATGCAGCCTGCATTCTCTGTTCTCTCTCATAAGGTTGACGATTCTCTTGGCAGTTTGTAGTTTTACTTTGTCAATCATGCATGGAACAAGTGTGATCATTCCGGGAAACCCCATTTTTCCCCCAATATTTTCCCCTAAATCCTTTGGTACCTGATGCTTCCCAGGTTTCTTATCTGGAAATACTAGCTGTCACCCCAGACCCTAGAAACTTTTCTGAATCAGTGCTGACATGATTGGAGGAACTAAAAGTTAATGGGCACATACAAGGAAGCAACACAGAGAGTACTGTTGTGAAATATTAATTTAAGATGTGTTACATTCCTTTGTGCTGTGGAATATTTGTTGAATGATGCAAAGATGTGTTACATTTGCTTGATTAAATAAAATTCACCTGTGATCAGGAGGCTGAGTCAGCAACTAGCTGACAGGAAGTGGTAAGGAAGAACCATGTGTAGCTAGGGTTCTTAAGTGGGGGCTGAGCAGAAGGACATGCTATTTGGGGGGAGTCGTAAGCTAGGAGAGAAGGTTAGCTACTTGCTATTCAGTCTCTCTGAGCGAGCAGAATTTCACCTCAGCCTTTGAATCCTGAGTTCTATAGAAGGACAGAAATCTAGATAAAGTTCCCTTTAGCAGCCATGGTAGAGCCAGTGCCTGAGGGAACAGAATTCCTGCCTGGCTATAGCCAGTGCGGCTAAACTGCTACTGGTAGCTGCGAAGTTGCAATGGCCGATAAGGACAGCAGTTGCTTAAGGGGCAGCTACTGAATTTAATGAAAAACAACATTAAAGGTTGAAGTGAAATTCTGCTGGCTAAGAGACGCTGAATAGCAAGTAGCTGACTGTGTAGGATGTCTTTCTGTACGCTGTGAATATATGAGTTGCTTCCATTGGCTAATAAATATAGCAGCTTTGGCCTATGGCAAGGCAGCTTAGAGATAGGCAGAAAATCCCAGCAGAGACACAGAGAGAAGAAGGGTGGAGTCAAGGAAGATGCCAGCCCACTGTCCAAGGAGCAACATGTAATGGGACACAAGTAAAGCCACAGAACATGTGATGAAACATAGATCAATAGAAATAATTAATTGAATTAAGTTATAAGAGCTAGCTAGCAAAAAAACTTGAGCCATAGGCCATACAATTTGTGATTAATATTAAGCCTCTGAGTGATCATTTTGTAAGTGGCTGCGGGACTGCATGAGGGTGGGAGATATTTGTCCAGACCGGAGGGTTGGACAGGACCAGAGAAACTTCTGGCTACAGCTAACCTTCTCTCCTAGCTTACGACTCCACCAAAATAGCATGTCCTTCTGCTCAGCCCCCACTTAAGAACCTTAGCTACACATGGTTCTTCCTTACCACTTCCTGTCAGCTAGTTGCTGACTCAGCCTCCTGATCACAGGTGAATTTTATTTAATCAAACAAATGCAACACATCTTTGCATTATTAAACAAATATTCCACAGCACAAACAAATGTAACACATCTTAAATTAATATTCCACAACAGGGGACTTTAATTACACTTCCTAATTCTGGGAAAAATATTAGTGCCTTATCAAATTTCACCCTTTATGGAGAGGCTTAGGTGTTCAGGACCCTTTTGTAGGACAAGGGAACAATGGGAAGATTCAAGCTAACAATATGAAAGTAGTTTATGGCAAATCATCCAATTTCTGTAAATGTTCTTTGTTAAGTTTCTAATGATATTGTTGAGAATGTGTGCCTATGTTCATCACCTTTTAACTTTGTAAACATGCTTATTTTTTAAATATAAATAAAGACGGCTCGAGCTATTTGGGGCCGGCCACTTGTGTGAAACTCATCTGGTGGTGGGACAATTTTTTCTTTGCGCCAATGTCCCTTCCCCATCTCAGGACCTAAACCTGACTATGGCGGGACCATGGCAGCAGCCCTCTTGTTCAATTACATCTTCACGAGCTTTCTGTTTTCCTTGGTTTCCTTCATTGCCTAAGCTTGGCTGTCCTGCAATTTTGTTTGTAGACCAGATTGGCCTCATACTCAGTGGTCTGGAATACTGGGTGTGACTTGAACATAATATATGAAACCTCAAAATCTGCCTCCACAGGGACACATTTTCTCCAACAAAGTCATACCTACTCCAACAAAACCACACCTCCCAGTAGTGCCATTCTCTATGAGCTTATGGGAGTGAATTACATTCAAACTACAACAACATATTTTTTTAATTTAAAAATGAACAAAGGACATTAATAGACATTTCTCCAAGGAAGCCATACAAATAGCCAACATGTATATGTAAAGGTTATTAGATCATTAGAGAAATCAAATCAAAACCACAATAGAGGGCTGGCTATATTCCCCAGTGGGTATAGGCATTTGCTGCCAAACCTGACTACCTACTTAAGTTTGATTCCCAAGACACACACAGTGGAAGAAAAGAACTGACTCCTGCAGTTTGCTATCTGATCTCCATATCTATGCTGTGGAATGTGAGCAACAACCATTTAAATAAATAAATATATAGATAAATAAATAAATATCTGGGCATTATAGCACATGCCTTTAATCCCACTGCTAGGGAGGCAGAGGCAGGTGGATTTCTGAATTCCAGGTCAACCTGATCTACAAAGTAAGTTGAGGACAGCCCAAGATTCACAGAGAAACCCTATCTCAAAAACCCCCAAAATTGAAAAGTAAATAAACAAATAAAATAAAATAAAAAACCCACAATGGATTTTTACCTCATATCTGTTAGTATCTTAGGATTTTTATTGCTGTGAAGAGGTACCATGACCATGGCAACTCTTATAAAGGAAAGCATTTAATTTGGGGCCAGCTTACAGTTCAGAGGTTTAGTCCACTCTCCTCATGGCGAGAAGCATGGTAGTGTGCAGGCAGACATGGTACTGGGGATAGTTGAGAGTCTTACATTCAGATTGGCAAGCAGCCAAAAGAGAAAGTACCACTGGGCTTGAGTTGAGCTTCTGAAACCTCAAAGTCCAACCCCTAATGACACACTTCCTCCACCAAGGCCAGACCTGCTCCCACAATGCCACACCCCCAACCCCAATAACTCTCTGCCAAAGAATTCAGACTCTGCCAAAGAATTCACTGTTATCTCACTAAAAGCATTCACCTAATCTTTTACCTGCTCTAGATTCTGACTTGTAAGGGGAAAGCTCTGTTTTATTTATCTCCAAATTCAATGTCTGAAATAGGAGGTACTTGCTCAATATTGAGTGAATGTCTTTTGGGGCACACCTGAGTGAGTTCTGCTTCCAAACTATGCATTTCCCATGGTTCTAAAGTGGACATGCCTTGTAGATAACCACACTGTGTGGTTGTTATCTAAAATCAAAGGCAGTGTAGACCCATTGGCTTCAAAATCAAGTGCCATACAACAGAAGGAGGAGCCCAGGGAGAAAAATCTGAGTCATGAAAATACCATTCTGTTTATAATATTACTCAAAGAGAAACATAGACACCACTATGCACAAACTAGAGAAAAATATTTACACAAGTACTCTTCTTAGTGTGTATGAAAGAAGTGTGTGTGTGTGTGTGTGTGTGTGTGTGTGTGTGTCCACACACCTCTTTTGTCTTTTGGAATGGAGTAAATAAGCTGGTGCTCCCATAACCATCTCTCTCAGGCAGCTCCCACAGCCTTCTATTGACAGTACTCATTCAGCAAGTATTTATTGTGCTATATCCCATATCAGAGCTTACTGGTAGACAGCCCTAGACAATTGATGGGTTGCTTTGGTATTTAAAACTCTATTCCTCTTCCTCACACCAAACACTTCTATAATGTTTTCCCTTACCATGCATGACTTCATTTCTTGGAACAAGCACTGGGATCTTATTCAATGGGGCCAGCTCTGTGCCTGTCTTAGGAATGACATGTGTGTTTATGTCCTCAAGGGATTGATAATATTTAGAATAATAAATCCTATACACGTGTGCCTTAAGAAATGAGAACATTCTAGGATTCTAACAGAACTAGGAAGGAATATGGTAATGAAGAAAGTGTCTATCATTAGACACATTTCTTATAGATGACAAAATATTTGTGATGAAGTTGATATTTAAAATTTCTATTTAAACCATGTACGTTTTTTTCTCTAGTCTATAAGAACCACAGTATTGGAAACTAATCATATATAATGAAGACGGCTCACCTCGTTCAAGCACTGTCCTCTCCCTATGGAACTAAGCTTCATTTCCAAACACAGAAATCTATTTCCTGAGGTAGCTTTGACCTCCTTAGGAAAGGAGTACTTCTTTCCTCTCTTTGTCGTTGCTGCTCTCCCGGGCTCCATCCCCAGGGACTCCAGGAACAGCCCACCCATGCTCTAAGCTTTTTTCAGCTTGCTTTCTTCCCAGCCTGAACTACAGTCAAACTACGTCTCCCATGCCTTCTATTGTAAGGAGAGGCTTCTTATTGACCTCATGGTGACCTAGGTCATCCGTACACCCAATTTCACTGCTTCTTACCTGCAGTGGTAGTTTCAGAAGGTGGAATAATCTGTAGGTACATTCTTGGCCACTCCAGGACATCTAACCCATCTTATCACAGTTCTTATCACATAAGTGGTTCTTTAAGTTATTCCTCTCAGACAGGTGTATTCCTCTCTCCCTAACCAGATTCTCACTGGAAATGCAAGCGTCAGAGGCTCGAGGAATAACTCATGGATTAAGAGTACCTGCTGCTCTTCCAAAGAACCTGATTCCAAAGAAACTGACCTCTGCTCCCAACACCACTGATAATTCCAGCTGCAGCAGATCTGATTCCCTCTTCCGAAATCCTTGACATTCACTCACACAAATGCACACACATACACATAAATTAAATAATGAAAATAAAGCTTCAAAAAGATATTCACATAAATTTTGGCATTCACATAAATGTTGAGTTTCTTTATTTGCTTTCATATTCTTCATGTAGACACCATGAGTAAAACACTTGAATAAGAAATTTTACCTTGCTTCCATTTTCAGTGATACCCAACCCTGTGCTTAGTAATAATAGGTGTTCAACAATGCCTAAGTTGCATTAAGTGTATGCTTTCATTTAGTATCCACAAAAGAACGCTGCACAGAGAAGCCCCTTATATAATAGTGGTGTGTGTGTGTGTGTGTGTGTGTGTGTGTGTGTGTGTGTGTGCATATGAGAGCATGTGATACAGGACATAGAGAGATCCACCCTCACGGAAGCTTGACGTGACTCAGAATTCCAGACACAATGTCTGATCTCCCTACCTGGAAGCAAACATGATACCTGCTTGTCTGAGTTTCACACACCCACATGCCAGTATTGTCCTTGTTGAGGGTGTGTATGGAAAGGGAGGTGGAGGCAGGAAGGAAGTCACCACTGCTTCCTTCTGCTTAGCCACAGCCTCACTACTGAAAATAAAAGGAATTTATCAGAGACCAGGAGCCAAGTACAATGAGACTTAAAGCTCCCAAGACACAGACTTTAGCTCCTTTCTGTTGTGTTTCGTTGAATTGCTGTGTTCACTTTGTGGGATTGCTTGGTTCATGTCTATGGAAAACCAAGTCTGGATTTCTATCACCTGTAGTGGAATTATACTTCAAATTGTGTATTTACGTAATTTCTCTCTAGTTTCTTAAGAACCAAGAAGTGAACTTACATTTTCACATTAAAAGGATGTTATCATAAGCAGCTATATATTTCATTCTGTTCATTCATCAGAACAACTTTGCTATGCTCCATATTTCACTTACATTATAATGCTGAAGCCTGTACACCAGCCTCGAGTCATTGTGAAAATACTTGCTAAAAGGCCATGGATGAAAGCATTATTTCCTCAATGTGGCCCACCAGGGTATGAGCTGAAGCTGGGCAAGCATCTCCTACTAAGTGAGGACAAGAAGGATGTCCCTCATGGGGCATAAAGGGGCTGTTTATGGTCCTGGAAAACATCTTTTATTGTAAGAACAATGGCAAACAGCCTTTTTTGGGAACGACAGTATTAACTTTTCATGGATGATACTCACTTAGACAATTTAGTCACCCTTTGGAAGCACTCTCTTTGCTTTTTTATTTTACTGTGTTTCATTTGTTTTAACTCCCTTTTTTCTAAATTTCTCACTAGCTATAAAGTTTGAGGAATAGGGGAGAATGGCCTCCAAGCATCTGCTGTCCTTTAAGTGATTATATTCTTCCTTAAAATCTAATAGCAAGGGAGGGCCTAGAGAGATGGCTCAGTGGTTAAGAGCACTTTCTGCTCTTACAGAGGATCCACGTCCAATTCCTAGCACCTATTTATAGTCTCACAACAATCTATAATTCTAGTTCCAGGGGATCTTACACCTTCTTCTGGCCTCTACAGGCACCACGCACATATGTGGTATATAGACACACATATAGGCAAGCACTCATAGATATAAGAAATAAATAAATAAATAACTACAGAGAGATGTTTCCATTAATACTAATAGTAAAGTTTTGTAATCATATTTCTTGTCAGGTATAGGTACAGTGACTCGATCTTGGAAGTTCATGGCTTGGGATATGGAGGCAGGAGGGTTGATTCAAATTCAATTCTACCTAGAGATAGACACAGATGGAAGGAAAGAAAGACAGACAAAAATTACTCCCCTAGAAGCCTTCCCATCCATTTTAGACCTGGGTAGAGATTCTGCCGAGAGCCTGACCCTTGATGTCCAGTGCAGTCTCATTCCCCTTCCCTTTATTCCAGGCTCGACCCTTTAAGATGGAGATCCACCTTGTCTATTTTCTTAAGTGGACTGTAGCTTTTTGTTGTTGTTGTTGTTTTGTTTTGTTTTTTATTGACTCTTCACTGATCCCAAACAGAATAGAAAACCAAGTGAGGAGATAATTTCTACCTGCTCTTTACATATAATATAATTTCTTTACTCTTTACTAGAGCTAAATCCATCAAAGGGATTCATAATTCTCCTGGAGCTCTTTAGGAAATAGAGACTTCCAGCTCAAAACTCTCCTTCATATCAGGAAATATGCAGCAGCTATTCTGTAGAACATCCTAGACACCTATAGATCTTAGAGATCTGAGCTTACTTCTAGATATGACTCTTTCCAGACCAGCAGATGCATTTTTTCATACCCATTTGAACTCTGTAGAATACCACTTTGGAATATTTTTCAAATAATGTTGAATAGTGTGTTATAAATATGTCATGAGATAAATGACTGGCAAATCTAAAGCTGGGGTGAAGGGTGGATCTAGAAGAGGACCTGTGTTCCCCATCTGCCTGTTACCCACATTTCTCACCCTATGCACACACTAGGCTTGAACATACAGATGCCTTCACTCTCCAGCTTTGGTCTTCTTTAATGTAATAGGGTATTTTACCTTTCTATAGCTGATAGATGACCCTTAAGAGAGACATGGGAGTGAAACAACACAGTGTGACAGTTGTTTTGACTTGATGACACATGGTCTGTGCCTTCAGTGGCCAATGGCCACTCTTGGAAACTTTGATTTCATCAAATGCATTCTTTGGGTTTTCTGCCCCTGTCTGTATCCATTTAGAACAATGTGATATCCCTTAGAAATGCTGTGTCTGCTTTGTAAGTAAAGAGACCAGCCATAACAGATGGGAAACCAACCACAGCAGCCAAGCGGAAAAAAACTTATATAGGGAAAACTCCACCCACCACTCTGGTTAAACCATTCTTCAGATTTCTCATCTGGGGAGCAGTGATGGGAACTGGGTTCTCACAGATTCCCTGTGCAAAGACTGTATGAGTCAAAACCCCTCAATAGAAAAAAGGAAGAAAAGAAAGCATCAAACTATCCACCAGGAACTGTATCAGCTCCTTTTGGATGGGACATAACACATGAACCACAGCATGTGGGATGACTAGAGAAGCAGGTAGGGCGCCTTCACGTTGGAATTCCAACTTTGTCCTGTAGGTGATGGGAATGAGAGTCCTTTTGGAGACCCTATGGAGGAGAGTAACATTGGTCCATTTTTATTTATAAGTGTTTATTTTGATCTAATTTCAGTTTCATGGACAGTTTTAATAGTACAAATATTCCTAGATAGCTTATACTCAGTTATATTCTTCTTAAATGTGTTCACTCTTTCTTTCTACCAATTACTCCCTACTTAGAGTGTAGTTTCATGTAGACAAACCAATCACAAGCTGAAAACATGATAAATAAAAATGATTTTGATGCAACTAAGCCACACACTTATAGCTTACCTAGTCTATATTGAAAGTACTCAGAATAGTTATATTAGTCTACAGTTGGGAAGAATCATACAGCACAAAATTCATTTTATAATTTGGTACTGAATATTTCCCATAAGTTACTGAATATTATATAGAAAGTGAAAAGCAGAATGCTTGTATGTAGACTCAAAACATAAGTTTTACTGAATATGTATCATTTTTATACTGTTGTGATGTAAAAAAAATTATAAGCCCAATCATAAATCTATAACATGTCTTTACAGAGGGAGATGGGAAGAAAGAGAGAGATTATTTGTAGAAGAGAGTACAGAGTGAAAGAGATTTGAAATAGCATCTCTCCGTATGTTGAGGCTAGAGCTCATAGCAGGTATACCTTATCTCTCTAGGTGACAGAGCAATAGATCTTGACAAGTAGAAGTAGTCAGAGGTGATGTCTAGGGTCTGGCTGGTACTGCAGAGTAGGTAGTTAAGTAGTAGGTAAAGATTTTATTCCTGCAAACAGAGGGTGGAAAAAAAAGAGGAAGAACAGAAATTTAAGTTTTGAACATACTGAAACCAAGATGGCTGTAGTTTTACAGAAGGAGAAGCTTTTTAAACAACATATTAAATTTTAATAAACAAATGATAATTCTAAATTATGGGGTTCAAAGTATGCATATACAGACTGAAAACATCACATTGTGCTCAAGATGTACCATGATGTCTGGACATATCACAGATCCAAAATACAGGGAAAAGTCCAGGTCAGTACAAAGGCAGTACTAGAATCACTGGAGTGAATGGAGTTCTTCAGTGGGAACAGGGGCCTCAAGCACATCCTGAGGACTCAAACTTTCAGGGACTTTATTCCATGTCTCAGAACCACAGAGTATAATTAAACTTTAGTTTCTGGTTATCGAAATATTCCAGTCTCCCTCTATTATAAAGATAAAACCACAGGGTCTGCATATAGAAAAGTCAGGCATCCAACTGTGTACTTGTGGGCAAATTGCTCATTTCCCGAGAAGAGAGACTTCCTAAGAGTCAGGAAGCGGACATATGCATGGAGGGGTTAATCCCCTCTGATCTGAGGAGTGGATAGGGCTGGGAGACCTGGTTCCATGCGGGTGAGGTCATGGGGCAGGCCACAGCATGTCTCCCAGGAAAGAAGGCAGGCCATAGCTGTGCTTTGTATCCTAAAGTCCGGGACAGGGAAGCGTCAGGTGTGGGTGTCACAACAGGCCTGCTCCTGCCACCTGGGAAAGGTCTGGCATCCAGGTGGGGAGGAGGGCAGGAGGAGGAGACTTTCCGGCTGAGATTGTGACATCAACCCAAGTCCTAATTTGTTTGTTTGTTTGTTTTAGCTTGCTTTGGCATTGTCAGGTATCCAGAGCGCAAGGCCTCTCTGATGTTTAAATAAAATATGACTTCAAGCAAGCCACTTCCTTTATCTTATCCACCTTTTCCATATTTAGTCCTGGCAAGACATGTCCCACACTAGCATATGCAGATTTGTGAGTTTCACCGAATATAACTTTCAGTGTAATGAATAATGACATTTTATGTTGTCAATTAAAAGCAAAGATCTTCTATAGTTATCATAGTTCACAAAATAAAGGTAATTCTTAAAAAATAGTAAAGATAGAATAATATCAAAATATGAACAACCAACAAACTAAAGACTTTCCAAAGACGTAAAAGTCACCATCCTTGTATCAATGGCTCTGAAACAGTGGTTCTCAACCTGTGGGCTGTGACCCATTTGGCAAATTTCTATCTCCAAAAATATTTACATTACAATTCATAACAGCAAAATTACAGTTATGAAGTAGGAACAAAAATAATGCTGTGGTTGGGGTGAGGTCACCACAGCATGAAGAACTATATTAAAGGGTCACGGCATTTAGGAATGTTGAGAACCACAGCTCTAAAAGATACAAACGTCTCTCCTTCTGTGGTAAGAATGGTCTAAATTGTTGATGGGGAGTTGGGATACTCTAGTTGACTGTTGGACTTCTTCCAGCTTTGGCACTGTTTATGCTCAGACACTCTGACCCTGACCTTGCCGGCTGCCTGGGGGATGGGTGCCTTGCCTGGCCCAGAGCTCCCTTGGCCAAGATTGCCTTTTCTTCTCCTCTTTCCTAGAGCTCAGCACAAAGCAGGTAGCCAAAGGGGAAATTTCCCTCCTTCCGTTCCCCACTTCTCTTCTCTGTCACTGTTCTGCTTCTTAGGTGCCCTGACCCACCACACACATGCGCAGAGACAGAAGTTTGGTTGCTGTGTCCCTCCTCCCAGGACTAATCTCCATATCCTCCAATTTTGTCACTTGGGATCATGAGTCCCATTAACTCCTTGCCTTTCTTCTAGAGTGTCAGTCCTCCAGCACCGTGTGTTCTTAGTTCGGTTGTTCTTAGACCTGCTTCCCTTCCCTCTTCTGTACGGCTGCCCAGGGGAAGGGTCCTACGACCTCTCCTTCCCAACCACTCTGTATGCCTCCCTTTCTCACCCTCCCCTGTCCTGGTTCATAGTGTGTACTCCTCACTAGTGCCCAGAGTGTTTCAATTTTGTCTCTTCTTTGGCTTCTGGCTCCCTATGGGAAAAGCATACCATATCCACATGGTGAAGATCCTCAGGATTAATCATGTTCTACAGCAAAATAAATCCTGAGCCTCAGAGAGAAGCCAATTATCCAAAAGCACACAGTAATTATTGGGCAAGCTAAGAGCATACCAGGATCTTCCTAACACACACCTTGCCCTTATCCCTCCTTATGCTAACCAAACCTTCTTTAGAAATGTGGTATTTACTAGTCACCACTGCACTGTTTAGAGCCAGGGCCCAGGATCCTATCCTGAAATGAAGGTCTCCTGGCTAGTCTGGAGTTGCAGAATTCTCATGGAGTCTGGTCCACAAGCTTTTCCACTGGTCATCACCACTGACTACCCACTACTGTATACTAGTTGCTTTTGTTCCTGAGACACAAAGAACCTTCCCATATGTGGATATTTTCTCAGCCCATGTCCCCTTTGCTGGAATGCCTGAACTCATTTCATAGAAATTGATTTACTTCCAGTTCTGAATGAAAATCTTTTTCAGGCACTAGGATACTAACAGGAAGTCATCCATAAGAAATCTGCAGTCTAGGGGTTTCCCCATCTTCTCTGGTGCTTTGTTGTTGGCACCAGCCATATCCCAAAGCCTTTCCCTCTGGGCTCTGTGACACACTGGTTTTTACATGTCATTGCTCAGGTCCTGATTCATAGTGTCAACCTCTGAGCTCCAGATCCTCCATTGCATTGTACCAGATACATGTTCCTGAGACCAGAAACCCAGTTCCCAGCCCAACAGCCCTTGGCATAGCCTGACCCTCTACACTTGCTGGCTTAATGGGCCTTGTTAAGCTCAGCCCTGACCCCTCTTGGCCCAACTAGGTTTGGGTACTTTTTTAAGCTAGGTGCTTGAGACTAGAACCAAGCACATTGGTATCTGTTTGCCAGTCACAGGCACCCTAGGCTATAGGCGCTTCTTTCCACATCCTCCCCCTGATACATACAGCTCTCCACCTCATATCATCCTGCTTATATTCATGAAACTGAAATCATGATGATAAGAGCTCCAAGTAAAGTCTGTGCAGGGAATATTATCATTAGTTGCCACATAGAGTCTTAGGAATATGGGAAAGGTGCAGAATTGGGATCCATAACCTGGTAGTAGATGTGGATCTAAGGCAAGCAGGGTGTATATGCATGTGCTTTGGAAACTGGTAGAAGATACCACCTTCAACCCTATCAACTTTTAGAGTGCTGGTCTATGTTCCCATAAGCACATGGGTACAGTATGTGTATATGTATGTGTGTGTAAGCAAGATGGAGGATTGAAGAAAGTGACAGAAAAGGAAACTGATGAAGGCCAGTGGGATGTATCATCCAGAGACTAGAATAAGCATTGGCTTTATTAGTGACTTCTAGATTACATTCTCCTTTGGACGTCTAGCAGCAGAGGCAATATTGCATCACACATTTTTGAGGTTGCCAACCTCACCACAAAACGTCTGTTCTGGGTGGTTAGACACATGCAAGAAAAGCTTTACCAGATTTAGCACCCCAAATATATCAATTGAAGGTTGTTCACAATTTACTCAGCTATGTAAACATCATACTAAAGACCCTTGAGTTTCGTGTACTCAGCTAATCTAAGATGAACAGTAAAAATAAATATGTAAAGGACAAGTAGGAAGCAAGAGTAAAGCATTAAGTATTTCACCACCTCATCCCACTGATAGAGCTCTAGTTCCCAAAGGCAGACCTAACTAGTGCAGTTCTTCCCTGCTTTGTTGCCTTAGAAAAAGCAAGGGCCTGGACACCTTCTTCCCCTGTGTTCTAAGCACAGGTACAGTGATCCATGGGCAGCTCATCCTGATGAGTAACTGCCTATGCCAGCAAACCTACCCATATAGCCTTTTTTGCTGTTTTTTTCAGGTCCTGGGCTAAAACTCCTTCCATTTAGGCACAGTTATTTCTAGGTTAATGCTACCAGGCTGAAGGAATTTACCTCTTAAGAAAGCCTGGATTCCTTTGAGTCTCTCTTAGTTCCTTGCCCCCACACAAGCTATGGTCCAAGTTGACCAGGACTGTAGTTTAAGAGAAACACATTGGTGTCTTCAAATGCTGTAGTATATCTTCTAAAGATCTTAAGAAAATCTAAAGTGTTCAGGGAAGCCATATCTACACCCAATTTTGACATTAAGAATGTAGCATTCTCAGAATGAGGGTGGCTTGTCTACTTCCATTTATTTCTTTCAATTCACATTCTGTTTATTCACAATGCATTTTAATTGACAAATGATAACTTTATATTTATAGTGTGCAGT
The DNA here is from genome assembly GCA_902168415.1 of Peromyscus melanophrys. Taxonomy (NCBI): domain Eukaryota; kingdom Metazoa; phylum Chordata; class Mammalia; order Rodentia; family Cricetidae; genus Peromyscus; species Peromyscus melanophrys. The sequence continues at coordinate 12,836 of CABHPR010127176.1, read as the reverse complement.
GTGATGTTTTGATATATGTATTATGTAGCATCTTATTTGAGTTATTTAATATGTACTTACAGTTGATGAGAAACCATGGGTGTGGATGAGCTTCTGCACTAGCCCCAGCACTGGTACCAAACTGGAATTTAGTCCCTCGTGCTAAAGTTTCATGTTTTAAAAACACAACACAATTGTTGAATTATTTATATTTCCTTCTAGAAAACAGGAAAGAGATGTGGGAGGAGGAGAAAGAGGAGCTATAGGCAAAGAAAGAGAAAGGGGGAAGAGACGACACAGAGAATGGAGAGAGAGGAAAGAAGAGGGGAGAGGAAGAAGGAGAAGGAGAGGAAGAAGAGGAAGAGGGGAAGGAGAAATAGGAGGGAAGAAAGGGGAGGGGAGGGAAGAAGAAGGGAGGAGAGGAGAGTTCCCAACGCTGGTAAGTTTCAACTTCATAAGAATGGGGATTTTGAAACAACCACTCTGTTTCTATTGTTCTATTTCTGCTTTCCTCAGTCCTCTCTCTGTGTCTATGTCTCAACTCATTAGAATAGTCAATATATTTTATAGAATGAGAGTGATGTGTTACTCAATTCTAGGACTGCAAATAAATGCTGCTAAAAATCTTTAGATTTGTTTTGGTTTTCTCCTTTGACACAGATCTTTTTCCCTTTTTTATTTGTGTGTGTGTGTGTGTGTGTGTGTGTGTGTGTGTGTGTGTGTGTGTTCATTGTTATAGGGAATGCTCAGTCAAGAACTCAGGATGTCCTGTATGCAACAGCCATGTCATGTTCAGAAGCCAGCCTTCCATAGCTGGCTCTTGTCTCTTTGCTGCCCCCTCTTCTGCATTGTGCCCTTAGACACACATGAACTCAGATCAACTACAGCTTCCCACACAGACTTTTTTTTATTTCCATGTAATCAGAACACCTAAAAATCTAGCCTCATTAGTTGGTTGAACATTGTCATTTAATGTTGCCACCATGAGTATAGTAGTCTTGTTATTCCTCCTCTCTTTAATTCAGTATCTGAAGACATTGAGTGGCAAATGCCACTAGCTGCCTTCAATTTCCTTCAGCTACCTATTTGGTATTTCTTGAGCCCATCTTGCTCTGGTATTTAAAGCTCAATTTCATGAAACACCTAACAATTGAAGACACATCTGCCCCAAACATTTTGTGGAGGCTCTTCATTTTAATCCCTGTTCCTGACATGCAGGGTGGTGTCGTTTGTTCATGAGGATAAGGAAGCGGAAGCTTAAAAACATTAAGTGCTCAGTCACTCAAGCAGCAAAAGGCAGTTCCCCAGCTGGAGCACCACTCCATTCTTCATTGGGTAGGACAACATTGAAGTCTGTGCCCCGTACCATCCCCCTCTGTTCCAGGCTCCCCAACAGGAGTGTGAAGGAAACCGGGGCTGCTGCCTTCAGAGCCTAGACTCCACCACCCAGCCAGCCCGAGTCTTCCATGAGCTCATGCTAAGTCAATGCTCTCTACTTCCCCCACCTCTCCACCAGTGCTCATGATAATCACTTCTGAGAACCCTGCAGTCTGAGTAACTTATACATATGCAGAGAGATAAGCATCGTCTACCGTAACCACCCAGTTTATCTTAATGGGACCTAATGGTTTTCCCAATAGCAGACAGGACAGAGGACTGCAGTCCCCAATTGCTTAGGTGACATGAAGAAGAATAAAATCACTTTGTCTTCCTACCAGTTCAGTCTGAAAGCTACGCTGAGCACAGAGCAAATCAAAGACTTAATTTTTCTGAATTTAATGAGACCTTAAGAGAACCAGTCATCTCCTCTGCCATTTTTCTGACAACAAAGCTATCTGCATAGACTCCTAGAGCTACCTCAACCCCTCTGCCAACCAGAACTTCCCAGAACACTCCCCTCACAGCCCTCACAGCCCCCGCACCCAGCACTGTCCTGAATGCCTGCTTGGGACTATCCCAGATGCCAAGGTTCTAAGTCAAAAGTCACGAGTGGATTTGGAAATCCAAGGCCAACCCTTGTAAAGCGATGGGGAGGTGGAGCAAGGGCGATGGTGAAGTCATTGTCATCCCCAAGTCCTGCCATACCAAGAGGGAGGCTGCCAGCCCTAGGGGGTGAGTAAAACCTGAAATTTGAGGAAGGGCAGATGGGTCCTATTGTGACTAGAGACTAATTAGTACACCCCAATCCTAGGCCACCTCATGGCCCCGGGCAGAGATGTGATATGTATAAAAGGTGGGCCAGCTGAGAGCATCCCAAACAGCCCAGCGTCTCTACACTCCAGTCTCTGGTGAACTCTGGTAAGTCCATTGAGGTAGGGCCCTCACAGCTGCCTGGCTCCGCATATATTCCAACTCCTGGGAGTAGAGGAGGGAGCTCTGGGTGGTCAGAAAGGGAGGCTTTCTCTGGGCACCTGCCTCTTTCCTATCATTTTAAACCAATCTATCTTGGGCCTGCAAGTCATCTGGCTAAAGATCTGGGGAGACTGAGCTGAAACCAGAAGAGGGCTGTACAAGAGAAACGGTGTCCCAAAGACCTGCTGGCATGGTGCGGGCATTGTGCCTCCCCAGGTGTTAAGAAGGAATATGAAGGAGAAGGCAACCAGCTCTAGGCTCACTGGCAGAGTTATCCTTCAGGAAGAAAATTGGGGTCCAGGGAAGAAGTGAAGCAGGCTGCCTCAGGACAGAGGAGGGGAAGCCCGGAAATACAGAACAGCAGGGACAGGACAGGGAAGTTTTAAGAAGGTCCCTGTTCTGGGGACCAAGAGATCCCCCCTCCACCCTCCCATGCTGAATGGCTATGCAACTGAGCCCCCCTGCTTTTCTGAGTAGCTTTCTTCAAAAGCAGTCAAGAGGCTGAAGCTAGATGGTTTTGCAGTATCTACCTCTGGGTCTCTCTGTTCTGAAAATTCCTTTAGAGAATGGTTAAGATGTTTATTTTGAATTCTTATACATGTGCTAGAGCTGCTGTGGATGGATGGATTCTAATACACACATCCACACATGTTAGCAAGCTTGGATGTATTTTTACATGCTGATTTAGACAGCAACTCCAGAAGAGGTTGGTACAGAAAAGCACACTGATGAAAACCAAAGGGTGTAGTAGTTTAGGCAGGATTCAGATCCTAGAAAATTCTGCCTTCGTATCCACAGTTTTCTTTATAACGCAGATAGCTGTTTAGCTGTCTATGTTTCTCCTTTCTTTCTCTTTCTTAATGTCTTTCTCCTTCTTCCCTTTGTAAATTTTTTTTTACATTTTTCTTCTTCCATCCTCTTTCTCTTTCCTTCCCCATCCCTTCTTCCTTCCTCCAGCCATTCCTTGTTTTTTTTTTTCAGAAAGAGCTGAAACATCTTACAGACATTTAGTTAAACTTAACATATAAGCAAGTATGGATGTATACACACACACACACACACACACACACACACACACACACACACACACACCTTACATACATGAAACAACCAGGTCAGGGTCAAAACAGCAGCATGTGAATGTCAGGGAGAGTCACCTGGCTCCAGGATCTATGGCTCAACCTGTCTCTTTCTTTGTGTTTGTTTCTAGTTGGAAATCCAGAATGTCTCAGCAGAAGCAGAAGCAGTGTGCTCCCCCACAGCAGTGCGCTCCCCCACAGCAGTGCTGCCCCCCACCCCAGCAGTGCGCTCCCCCGCAGCAATGCTGCCCCCCACCCCAGCAGTGCGCTCCCCCGCAGCAATGCTGCCCCCAACCCCAGCAGACCAAGCAGCCTTGCCAGCCTCCTCCCAAGTGCCAACAGAAGTGTCCGCCACCCCAGCAGTGCCAGAAGTCCAAGCAGAAGTGAGCTCTCAGCTTGCGGCCAGAGGAGAATTCCCAGGACAGAACGTGACATCTTTCCTTCTTGGCTTCTTGGTCAGCATCTGGTATTCCTTCCCGCATCAGCCATTCGTGGGCTCACCGCTGCTTCTGGATGCAGTCAGATTTCACCCTTGGAAAAGAAGCTTCTAGGCTGCAGCTTCCTCGATCTCAGCCCCTTCTTAATTAGCAGTTGCAGTTTGCATCTCTGACAAAGATCTGCTTCTAAACTGTCTAATCATCTTTGCTGACATGTGTCTACATCACCCTGCTGGAAATCCAGGCGGCACGCCCAGACGCCCTTTCCCATCACCCTTCCCAAACAATTAAAAGAGAATTCCTCTGGCACCAAATGTCTCTGATGATTCTGTTGTTGAAAACATTGCATTCCTGAGGATTTGTATCCTTCTCCCACCCCAAACTTCCTGTGCATTGAGGGGAAAGGGCATGGAGATGTGTACTGCTTAAATACCAGGACATTTTCAAGGGTCCTGTTGGGGTAAGGCTTTAGAGGTAGGGACTTCTTCATTGAGAGCACATGTGCATCTGTGCTCGCTTCTGTGCCCATGCATGTGCAAACACACACACATACACACACACACACACACACACACACACACACACACACACACACACA
>CABHPR010127175.1:256-20751 GCA_902168415.1 Peromyscus melanophrys | reverse complement strand
GAGAGAGAGAGAGAGAGAGAGAGAGAGAGAGAGAGAGAGAGAGAGAGGTCTCTCCCAGAACCTGGAGCTCACAGGCTGAGCTAGTGTGACTGGCCGGTGTGCTCCAGGGATCCTCCTATCTCTCCATCTCCAGAACTGGAATCACAGGTACACACTGTCATGTGAGTGCTGAGGACGGAACATGGCAAGCACTTAATCCACAGAAACCCTCTCCATGGCTCCTCGGGGAGGTTCTTTCAAATGACTTGCTTTTCCTGTCACCATGTTGAGTCACTCAGGCCCTGTGACTTGCATGTTGTAGGAACTCAGTCAACACTGCTGAGGAAATGACATCCCATTGCTCTCTCTCACCTCAGCCCTTGTGCATGCTGTCCTGTGTGCAAAGCTGCTGACCAGGCCATCTGGGGACACAGGGAATCCAGGGTGTGACTATTGCCTGGGTGGAGGTTTCTCTTGGGATAGACTGTAGACCCAAGACAGCGGGTGACAAGTGAGTAGTCTGTGTGGCAGCTAGTAGGGCTGCTCCTGAGAGGGAAAGAGGAAGACAGGGCGGTGGTTTGATCACAGAGGGGACACAAAGGTGCAAACTGAGGTGGACTTTGAACCCTGATTTCTCACACTCCACTAACCACTCCCTTCCTGACTCCTTTCTCATCTGTCATCCTTGTTGACTCTGTCACGCTTCAACTTCTAATCACTCCCACGTCCCCAGCCCATGCCTGGTTGTCTTTCTCTGCTCAGCCATTCCTTTGATTTTCTCTGATGACTGCCACCCACCTGAGGACAGCCCTATGTCCTCAGCCTGGATGGCTCTTGCCTCAGGTACCATACAAGGCTCACTCCCCATCCTCCCTGAATCTGTTCAGATGTCACTTTCTCCATGAAGGCCACTATAACCAGACCTCTAGAAATTAAAATCCAGCACTCTCAAACCAGAAATGAGTAGTGTGCTGACAGTAGAATCGAGAGCTGGTAGACTCCGTCCAGAGGCCACCATCATTCCACATGTAAGAGAGACTCCAAGGTCTTTTTCTCAAGGCCACTAATCCAACATGAAGGCCCCACCCTCATGACTAATCACCCCCAGGGTCTTGCCTCCATATACTACCGTCTTTTGTGTGACAATCTTACCACACAAATTTGGAGAGTGTCATTTTGTATCTGAAATGTCCCACATCAGGCACATGTTTTAACTGTGTGTTCCTCCACTTGGAGACAGGGCTTCTGGGGGTTGTAGAACTCCTAAGAAGTAGAACTTTGTTGGTGGAAGTAGGTCACTAGGGGCAGATCTTGGATCGTTATGTTCACCTCTAATTTCATTTTAGCTCTCAGCTTCCTGGTCTACCATGATGGAAGCAGCCTCTACCGCAAACTCCCTCTGCCGTGAACCCTGCTGGGCCTTCCCCAACACAAGGAACTGAAACCCTCTGAAATTGTCAACGTGAGTCTCTCTTCACTTAAGTTGCTCCTGTCCAGGATTTGGCTCACAGTAGTGCAGATATGAATAACACAGTCGACCCAAGCATCCTGCTAAAAGCAATGCTTTATCCAGGAATCCCACTGCTCTGTTGGCAGATTAAGACTTGCTCCTGTGTCCAAACCATGGCACCTGCTCCAAGCTCTTCTTGAGAAGGCTCTATGACACAGCTATGACTTTTTCAGGGTGCTTCTGTGAGGAAGGTCATGTATGGAGCCACTGTCTCCCTGGGCCTGGCCTCTAGCCCATGCTGTATCTTCTTGCTACTAAAGACCCATCACAGAACACCCCTCTCTGTCATCTCACAAAATCTCCATGAGTTAGGACATATTGGGCCCATTTTACAGAGATCAAGCAGAGGTCCCGATAGTCCAGGATGTTTCCCAAATTCCCAAGGTTGCTCAGTGGCCACTATGGAACCTCAATCAGCCTTTTGGACCCCAGTGCCCTTGTTTGTGCCGTTTCTGTCAACACAAAATCCTAGACTCCACAAGAGTCAACCATCTTGATTGGAAACAGGATAGAATACTTGAGGGGAGGGTACAATTTCTTGATGAGGTATCACAGATTACTTAAAAAAAAATCTCATGCAGAATTTTAATTCATACCAACCAAAGTAATGAATGGGGCTATGACATGCTAAAGAAGCTGGGAATAAAACATTTGTGAAGAGAGACAGCCATCTCCAAGCTCCCTGGCTTGGAAGCTCAAAGCTGGTCACATGACCAGCCAGTCTCAGCAGAGGTGACACTGCTTGGTGTGGCCAATGAGGAAGTGGAGTAAGAAAGGGAAATCTGGGTGTCCCTGTTTATACAGAGAGCAAGCTGGCTCCAGGCTAGGCTTAAAACAAGACCCTCCCACTTCTGAGTTCACCTGTAGTTGGTACTAATGCAATCTGAGGTTGCATCATGCATTGAATGAATCTGATTCTGGAATGATAATTAAAAAAAAACATAAATTATGCCAGCAAAGATATTGAGTGGAAAAGGAGCTTAGAGGTCACCTGGTCTGGTGACTGTCAGCCATGTGGACACTAGAGTCACCCAAGGAGCTGTGAAAGGCCAGGGCCAGCCTCTCTTTAGGGTAGCTGGTCTGCGGTGCAGCTGAGCATCACTGTGTTTTCAAAGCTCCTCACTAGGTGCTTGTGGGGTAAGGCCACAGGACTGGCCCAACCTCCATTTTAGAGATGAGGAGTCCAACTATGGGACTCTGGAAGGATTTTTCTCTATCTGGAAACACGTAGGGAGCAGACCAGAGACCAAGGCAGGCATGGCAGGAGGACCAGGGACTGCTTGCTCCCATCTGGGCAGATCAGCAAGCACAGTGGAATGAACACTGGGCTCCAGAGGGGGCTTGCCTTCCCCTTTTAATCAGACTCGGACCCACACTGTGGGACGATGCCACCCACATTCAGGTAAAGCCCTCCTCTGTTAGTCCTCTCTAGAAACACCCTCTCAGAAAGACCCAAAGGTGGGCTGCACTAATACCATAGGCATTTCCTAACTCCACCATGCTGACCATGGAAATAAACCATCGCAGTAGTTCAAGGTACAAAATCCTGTTTGTGGCCCCAGACAGACCTGGGATTCACTCAGCCTTGACTTAACTAGCTGTGTGTTCTTTGACAAGTTAATGAACGTCTGTGAGATCTGTGACTTTTCTTTCCTACGTGAGGATCATAAGAGCATCAACTGTACAGCATTAGTGCTGCTTTGCCGGCACTCAGCAATTGGAACCTATTTTGACCAATTCATCCAAATCACTCCACCAGCTTCCTTCCAGCTGGGACCAGGATCATGTGAGAAAATGGGTATTCAGAGAAACCAAAGCCCTGCTCAAGGTCACACAGCCTGGTAGGGGCAGGTCTAGAACTGGATGACAGACCTAAGAGTCTCATTTAGCCCGTGGGTTTTCCATAGATGCTGTTTGCCAGGACACCCATATCCGCAGCATCTCTCTCGGGCCTGGCTGGCTCATCATATTGCTTTTAATGAGCCCGGAAAATCAACTCCTTGTTAGAACTCCTGTGGGGAGTACATGGAAGGGAGGAAGCCACTGGTCCCCGCAGCCTCCATAGTCAGCTGAGCCCCTGGAAGAAGACTAATGAAAACCATGAATCCTGGGCTGCATCAGGCATCAACAGCTGTGGGGGGCGGGGGGGGGGGAGGTGAGATGGGTAGAGAGGGAGAGAGAGAAGAGCTGATTTGCAAATGAGCACAAACTGCTTAGCTGTGGATTTAGTGTCGGAGGAGGGACCATCCGTCACATTTATGGGAGAGATAATTGCTTAGGATCGCCCAGAGCAGCAGACAGAGGCGCTGCGGGAAACAGGTTTGGACAGGCCATAGGGGGATGCCTCGAATCAGCAAGAAACTCCAGACAAAGGCCACTGGCAGGTGGAAGGAGCTGCCCTAGCCCCCAGGAGTCTTTCTTCCCACACTGTTTGCTCACACTGGGGTCACCGTTCCTTATAGGACCTAGTTGGAGGGGGCCTAGAGGAAATCAATCAACCAAACAGCACAGAGGTAGCCCGTGGAGTGTCAAGAGAAGACTTCCAGAAGCAGAAAAGTAGGTATGACCATATTTAGCCTCGAATGCTGTGTGGTCCAATCTATACCCCTTATCCTCTCTGGGCCTCACCTCTTTCTGAATTCTAATTAATTTGACAGTTTCACACATGTATGAAATTATGTAACATTCTGACTGCTCTCATACAACCAACTTGCTTATTGCCTTCTCACCGTTGGCAATCCCCACTCCTTACTCTATAGAATCCTTTTCCATGTTCACGTCTTTTTGCTTTGCTTTATGACCCCATTGGGTTTAACCAGAACTCTGTATGTGGCCATGAGCATGGAAATGTCCAATGGAGCCTGGTGGGTTCACCAGTGGATACACATAAACAAACAAACAAACAAACAAACAACAGTTCCTCCTCCTGCAGAATCCATCAGTGCAGAAGGGAGGGGTGGGGTCCCATGAGCCCTTCCTCCATCCATGACGGGCTGAGGATGGGCCCAGTCTTTTGCAGGTCTGTGAGTTCATGACTGCATGGGCTGTGTCATGCCCAGAATATGTGCAGAACGGAAGAGAGCGAGTAATAGATCTTGGAAGAAGAGAGAAAGAAAGCTGGAGGTAGAAATTTCAAGCACATATAGGGTGAGGGGTTAGGAGAGACAAGGGGACTCAGGATAGGAAATGGCTAACCAGCTAAGTCTTTCCTACAGGGTAAACCAAGCTCCAACTTTCTGAGACTCTTGAAAAACAGAGAACAAGGCTCACCCAGGTGGGGCCAGGTAGGGCAGTTAGAAGTTCCAGGCAGGTCAAGAAGTTGCTTGTATTCTGCCCGAGGCTTCCTTCCAGATAATGACAGCTTGGAAAATGGTCCCCATGGTCCCCACTCAGCTCCCAAAGTGAGGGAGGGCAAGCCAATCATGGTCCTAGGGGATGTTCCTTTAGTAGCAGGGATTTTTGGGGGGACCAGGTAGATTGGGCTTGAGATGGGGCACTAAGATCCTATCCCACTGGGATCTGGAGAGCATTGAGATTTGTGAGCACAGGGAAAAGATCCAGCTGCTTTAAGGGTGACTGTGGGGCGGAGCCACAGGGAGGGAGAGTCATAGATTGGTGCAGCCTCAAGGCAAGAGCTGAGGCAGCAGCCTCTGGGAACCCCTCTATCCAGCCTCTGCATTCTCATTAAATTTGAAAACTGGAGCCCATCTCAGGCTCTTTTCTCCACCAAACACATTTTAAAATTCTTCAGTGTAGATATATTGTGAGCATGCACATTGAGCCAGGGAGGGTGATGATGTTTGGCAGTCCGAACTCCCTGCTCCTTGTTAATCAGAGTCAAGAAATCATGCTTCAAAAATTGGCTCTTCCATGCATCTTCACTTGCAAGTGTTTGTTGCAATGAGTCATTGGTCTGGTTTGAAGCCTCTGGCTTCTGCTACACTATTGATACTGGACCCTCACTGGGACTCCTCTCGGATATCCTGTTGTTGCCCTGTGTCATAGGAACCCTGCAACTTTGGCCCCTTCACGTGCTCCAGCAGTTCATTGATGGGGTGGATGTTGGGGTTGCAATGAACACTTGCAAGTAAAGGTATATGGGCTAAAGGGTATACTGTGCAACTCACTGTGACACACTACAGCTTCCACGACAAGATTTTTTTCTTTAAATTTTTTTTTTTTTTTTTTTTTTTGGTGGGAAGGTTGCAAGGGCAGAGGGCTGATATGAAGGGATGGGAAGATGAATGAGATAGAGGTGTATGCTGTGAAATCAACAAAGAAGCAATAAAACTTTTTTTTTTAAATGGCAGTTAAGAGTTCTTGGGGATGCCTCCGTGGGTAAAGGCACCTTTAGATCTGAGTTCCACCCTGGGGAATATGCATGGAGGAAAGAATCAACCCTGCAGATTTGATCCCCACTTACATTCCATAGTACACATGCCTACACACACACACACACATTGGCTGCTCCGCTAGCAATGTCAACCGCTCAGCTCATCCCAAGAGCAGCACTGGGACTCGCTCTGAAGCCCCATCCACAGTGGCAGAGTCCCAGCCATGCAAGTGAAGGAGCTGCGTGACCATCTCTAAGGCTTGACGACCTTCAGTGTTCCTTCACTTAGCATCTCTGCTGGCCTCATAGCTGCCTGCAACTCAGAGCTGTTCCCTGGAACCTGACGGGCAGAGCTGTGGTCCACAGTGTCATCGTGGCCCAGCTTCCTCTCCTGTCCCAGGGGGCTCCACTCTAAGCCCTTGCCTGGCTCTGCATCCAGCTGAGGATAGCTCAGGAATCATGGTGGCAGTGGTGACAGCTCTTGGGTCAGGTCCTGTGGCCACACTTGGGTGGTCTGACAGAGGAGTGCAGTGCAGAGGGATGCTGTGATCCTTTATGTGTGGAGGCCCAGCATACACCTGGCTCTTTGCCCCGCAGATGGAGAGGTAAAGTGAGGCATGAAGAAAGAGCTACACTGGTCTCTTCCCCGTTCCCATCATGCAGTTTCTCCTTTTTATTTAGTCTTGGACTCTAGTCCATGGTCTACGGGATAGTACCACCCACATTCAGGGTGGGTCTTCCCTTCTCTGTTAAAGCTTAATGAAAATGCCCTCAAAGACACGCCCAGAGGTGTGTCTCCCAGGTGATTCCAAATCCAATCCTGCTAACAAAGAAGACTGTCCATCACACCCCATGATAATGTCCCATCTGCCTTGTCACTAAGAAGCTCAAGGAGATGACATACTCCTGATATCTGGGATATATCAGAAAGTCCCCAGACCCATCTTTCCATTCTCCAGGGCTTAAGACCATACCCAAAGTACCAAAACTCACAAAATAGCCGAGGACACTTGAAACTTCTCAATTTCTAGTGGCACCTGGGGTTGTAGGTGGAACAGGAGAAGGGACCTGTGGAAAGAGGAACGCTAAGGTTTGAATGTGCCCTCCATGGGTGAAACATTAGGCACTTACTCAACAACACAACAACAGTACTGGAAGATGGAATCTTTAACATGTGTTTGGGGAGGGGGGGCGTGGTTCATGAATGAAGAAATTGTGTTCTCCAGGGAGTGAGGACATCTTCCTCATACAAAGATGCCTCAGCCCTCTCTGCCCACCTTGTGTGAGGTCTCTTGCCTTTTGGCCTTCTTCCATATGGTAGAGAAGCTCAAAGGCCCTTCCAGATGCAGCCCCTCTACATGAACCTCCCAGCCTTTAGAACTGCAAAATATAAAGATATTCCTTTTCATGAATTAGCCAGCATCGGGAATTGTGTTGTCGTCCCATAAAACAGACGAGGGAGTCAGACAGAAATAAGGTGGGAAGGAAGGAGATAAGTAGCAGAGACAATGCCTCACACTAACCCAGGCAGTATCTTGCCAGCAGCCATCCCAAAGGTCTGAGCCTCTGAATGGAAACGGGACACCAGGCTCACAGACCAGGGTTGGGGATGGGGGATTTGTAGTTGATTTTTTTTCTAACTCTTTTGGGGGTCCACCACCCAACTCCCAAATAAATATATGGAATCTTATTCTTACTTATTAATGCCTGGCCTTAGCTTGGCTTATTTCTAGCCAGCTTTTCTTGACTTAAATTATCCCATCTACCTTTTTTTTTTTTTTTTGGCCTCTGGGCTTTTACCTTTCTCTATTCTATATACCTTTCTTTTCTTACTCTGTGGCTGGCTGTGTGGCTAAGTGGCTGGCCCTTGGCGTCCTCCTCTCCTTCTCCTTTTCTTGCTCCTCCCTCTTCTCTTAAGCCTAGATTTCTCCTCCTATTATTATCCATCTCCTGCATCACTATTGGCCATTCAGCTCTTTATTAGACCAATCAGGTGTTTTAGACAGGCACAGTAACACAGATTCACAGAGTTCAACAAATGCAACATAAAAGAATACAACACATCTTTGCATCATTAAATGAATATTCCACAGCACAAACAAATGTAACACATCTGAAACTAATATTCCACAACAATCTACAGTCTGGTCTTCTTCTATCTCCACCCCCAGACACTCTAAAGTCCCTGGACATCCTCAGCCCCCACCCTGCTCTGTTCACTCAGGGGAACCATGAACAAGTTGGTCAGCCACTACAGATGTACATTAAGCTACAAACCCAGCTCCAGTCAACCCAGACAATAGCCTCATCTTCAGATTATATGGCTCTGAGCCATCATCAGTGGCTAATACAAACAACAAGATAATGTCAGTTGGCCTCTCCCCTCCCAGTCTTAGCTTCAGAACCTTAGATGAAAGCACAAGGAGCCAGCTTCAGGGTTCTGTGAGAGGTGCCTGAATCACACAGAAGTTCCCACAGAGTCAGAGGTGGGCTCTGCTACTGGGGTTGTTGCAGTGTCTGGGACAAGGTTCCTGGGACCAGAGTTGCTGCTCAGAGGTAGAGGGGCTGGGTCTAGACAGTTGGAACCTTGGTTCTAGAATCTACTTGGAAGGTCATTATGAATCCTCCTCTTTTGGTACCTAAGCTTCAGGCAATAACAATGTCTTAGGCAGTTGGGGTTCATTATGGTTTATGTATGAACTGTCCACCATGCATAGAAGGGGTAGCAGCTATTTAGGGAGGTTCTAAAAGACCTAGGAGGCCTGGACATGTTGGAGAAAGCAGGTCACTAGAGGTACTTCCTTTAGGACTGTATCTTGTACCAGCTCCCTCCACCCTTCCCTTTGCTTCCTGTGTGCTATGAGATGAGGTAAGACACCTCTGCCACATGCTCCCATTCCTATAATGTTCTGCCTCACCATGGGCCGTAAGCAACAAAGCCAAGGATTACGGACAGAAACCCTGGAGCCAAAGAAATAATCCCTTCCCTTGATGTGTTCTCTTGGGTGCTTTGGTCACAGTGATAAGAGCTGACAAATGTGGGGTTAGTGTAACAGAATGACAAGAACTGGGTGACTTAACTGACGTCCTTACCTTTATCGGCCACATTTCTCCTCACAGTGAATTGGAGCTAAGGCAAATTAAAGGAGGATTGATTTTGGCTTGCCCTTTGATATGGCGAGGAAAGCCTGGTGTCTGGAGCTTGCAGCATAGCCTGCTTGCCTAGCCGGAAATACACCGAGCCTCGAACCCCTAAATCCCATTGCCCCCAGCTAACCCCCTGAAGAGTGCACAACCAAATCCCAAATTCTCCTCCAATGCAACCCATTCACATACCCCTAAAAATTCCACAACCTCCCAAAACACCACCTCTAACCAGGGACAGAGTGTTCAAACACATGAGCCTGGGCGTTGCGGAATATTCTTTTAAAGTGTGTTACTTTTGTTTAAATTGCATTTGTTTAACTCTGTGAAGCTGTGTTACTGTGCCTGTCTAAAATACACAATGGTCTAATAAAGAGCTGAACAGCCAATGGTAAGGCAGGGGAAAGGATAGGCGGGGCTGGCAGGCAGAGAGATACATAGAAGGAGAAAAATGGGAGGAGAGATCAAGCAGCCAGAGAAGGAGGAGGACTCCAGGGGCCAGCCACCCAGTGACACAGCAAGCCACGGAGTAAGAGTAAGATTTACAGAAGTAAGAGAACAGGAAAAGCCCAAAGGCAAAAGGTAGTCAGGATAATTTAAGGAAAGCTTGCTAGAAACAAGCCAAGTGGAGGCCGAGCATTTATAATTAAGAATAAGCCTCTGTGTGTGATTTATTTGGGAGCCGGGTAGTGGGCCCCCCAAAAGAGTCAAAGAACAAAAACAAAAACAACACCTGGGCAGGGGCATTTCATGCCCAAACTATATTGTCTCATGGTCTTGGAGTCTAGGAAGTTCACAATGAAGTTTGGGGCTGAACTGATTTCTGGTGAGGACTACTTCCATGTATACAAATGCTACCTTTTGATTTAATCTTCATGTGGTGGACAGAGTGGTCATCTCTCCTTACTGTCCTTTTATAAAGGCACTAATTCCATCCATAAGGGTCCCACCATGACCCAATTACTGTTCCATGACCCCATGTCCAAATACCATCATACTAGGGATTAAAAGTTTTTCTCATATGGGTATGGGTGGCTCAGGGTTACAACCACTTAGCCCTAGAGGGCAAGGGCAGATCTGTTAAAGACTTTTAAGAAAATGCAAGTTAAATTGCTTACTGCTGGGGCTGGGGAGACAGCAGTTAAGAGCACTGTCTGCTCTTCCTGAAGACCTGAGTTAAGTTCCCAGAACACATGTGGCAGCTCACAACCATCTGTAACTCCAGTTTCATGGGATCTGACTCCCTCTTCTGGTCTCCACAGGCACTGCACATACATGGTGCACAGACACCTGTGGAGGGAAAACACCCATACCCATAAAACAATAAATTAAAATATCAAAAGATGAAATAACAAATCAATCTCTTGCTGCTTGGAGGAAAGGGTGAAAAGGCCGACAAAGTTAGGGAACTGTGTGGTCAGGCAGAGGCAGAGGCAGTCTGGGCTCAAGGCAGGGAAGCTTCGTTTGGAACGAAAACTGACCCGATTAACAAACACCTCAGGCTCTGTGCACTGCCTGAGGACCTTCCAGATCCAGGGTGATTAGGAGGAGGAAGGAGAAGCAAGAGGAACTTGGGAAAAAGAGAATCCTCTTATAAACCCAGGTCTCAGAGACAAGCAGGTTAAGACCTGCCCCCAGTGGAGAGAAGATGGGAAAACTGATAGCTTCGCTCCAGCCCAGAGCATGAGGCTCAGTTTTCCTTGCTTGCCAGTTTGGGTTACTGCTGTCAACATTTGAACAGGATGGTGTTAAAGCTGAGCTGCAGTATTCCACAAAACACTCTTTAGTGCTCAAAAATACATCAGGGCCTCAGGGCGGAACAGATGAACCATCTACCAGTGAGACCCAAAGCTGCCCCCACAGTCACTTTTGAACCCATCCCTCCCGCTGGGGAGACCAGAGGTGAGATGGGTGCCAGTGTGAGATGAGGTGGACTCCCCAGCTGTGCCAGATGTCAGGTCCCAGGCTGACTTTTTTTTGTCCTATCTAAGAAGCATATTGCCTATGTCCCACAACAGGACTCAAGAGTGTTCAGTGCTTGGTGCACAGTGAAACCTGTGTGGGGGTTATTGAGACAAGGATTCCAGATGCACGTGTGTAAAAGAAATTGTCCCCTACCCTCTGGGCCTAGCAAACTGGCCAGCTCATTGAGATGTACTCCTGCGCACTCT
This sequence comes from Peromyscus melanophrys, assembly GCA_902168415.1. NCBI lineage: Eukaryota > Metazoa > Chordata > Mammalia > Rodentia > Cricetidae > Peromyscus > Peromyscus melanophrys. Next base: position 9,614 of record CABHPR010127175.1, on the reverse strand, counting down.
CCCATATGACAACGCAACTGCCATTGTTACGTTCCTGTGGCCCTGGTAAAAAATATCTTGACAAAAGCAACTTGAGGGAAAAGGGTTTATTGTGGCTAGGTTCAAGGGCCGGCCGGGTCTGTGATGGCGGGTCACACAGAAGCTGGTCACATCACACCACAGGAAGGAGCAGAATGGTGAATGCTGAACTCAATCGCTTTCCCCATTCGTACAGTCCAGGGGTCCCAGACACAATTAGCAAGGGTCTTGCCACCTCAAGTCACCCAACCAGATAATCCCCACAGGCATGCCCAGCCACTGTGATTCCTAGTCCTGTCGAGCATCCGGCCATCATTTCTGGCCACAGGGTGGAGCCCTGGTTGGTGATTTTGACTTTCTGCTCTGAGGACTCCACCCAGCTGCAGACTAGCAGGGAAGCAGAGCTAGCTTCTGGCAGAACCGAATGGGGAAACAGAACATGGGTGACCAGACTCCCACAGCGTCAAAGCCAAAGTTGCTCTCTGCCCTGGTTTAAATCCACTTTGTCCCCTTTGAAACTCATGTAATTAAATCCCACTGTGAGGCATCAATAGGATAGAAACACAGACACATGCACACACACACACACACACACACACACACACACACACACAAGTTTCCTTTTCACCATTGTGTGCTCTGAGAGATCTCAGGACCCTGCCAACAAGAGGATTAGCACCTACCTTGGACCAGAACAGTGAGCTGAAGTAAACACCTTCATGATGTTCCCAGTCTGTGGTGTTGTGTTATAAGAAACAGAAACAAACCAAGAAACTGTCCCTCCATGGTGCAGTGGGCTGTGAGAAAGGGAGATTGTCCAGATATTACCTTCCAAGTCCCCGGAGATTTCTGGAAGTCAACCATTTAAGGATTTGTATCAAAGAGCACTCCACTAAAGGCATTATAAGGGAATCTTCGGGACAAGTTAATGCCTGGCTTGGCTAATAGGCAGAGAAATAGAAAGAAGGAAAGTCTCCCTTGAATTCTTTCAAGGGATGCCATATTGGAAGGTTTTCTGCATTGGGTTAAGTAACATGGACTATTTCTAGAGAGCACTGGGCAGACTTGAAAGCTGTGTGGGAGGCAGGTGGATTGGAGCCTGGGTGTGAGCCAGAAACACATCTTACTTCCTACCAGGGACCTTGATGCTCAAGCAGCTTTCCTCACCAGGGCTCAGTACCCAAAGAAGGGTGAGAGGAATTTGCTGAAATAATTAATGGCCAATACAGTATGGAACCCCAAAGGGGAAGGGTATTAAATAGATGTTAAATGTGACATGACAGTTACAACCACCAATTAAAAACTCAATAACGAAGAACAAAAGATTATTCAGTTATTTCTCTTCATCAGAAAAACCTCTTTTGAAGAAATTTGTGTCTGTGTTCAGACTGAACCCAGGTCTTGCACACACTAGGCAGGCAAATCTCAAACTGAGACATATCCTCAGTCCTTAGTTGTTTTTCAGACTGACCTCGAATTCAGAGATCCTCCTGCCTCTGCCTCCCAAGTGCTGGGATTAAAGGCCTGCACCTCAGCCACCACCACCCGCTGCCTCCCAAGTTCTAGAATGGCAAATATGAACCACCACACCAGGCCTAAGAACTATTGTGAGTTATCGGTTATGGTGGGTGACATAACTATAGTAATATATAAAAGAAGATCATGAAATTGCCTTTTACAAAAAGCCAGGCTAGTGAACCCAGCAACCTTTGTTTTCCTGTGCCCTGCACGGAGGTCTGGTAAGACACTGGGGAAGCATTACCTGAAAGAGGAGAGGACAAGCCACCTGGGTTGGGTACTTCCTGGGGACAGGGACATATAGAAACACTCCTGGGGAGAAGTACAGAGAAGTCAAGCATCTCAGGTAGCTTGCTGTGATGTAATCCTCTGTGTCTTTCTCCCAACAAGGCCTGTGTTTCTCTGCTCACCAGCATTATGTGCAAAGGGACTGTTTTAAATTGCTCCCAAGTTGGTACAGGGTAAAAATAGAGGCTGTTCCCAGTGTCGGGAACAGAGGGTAAGGGATGGTATGTATCCAGTGGATGCATCCTAATATTCCTGGAAGCTGACCATCCCAAACACAGAGTTAGACAGAGAGGCATGTGACCAGTGGGACACAGCACACTGGGGACAATTGGTAGACTCCAACAGCACAGAGCTCTGCGACCAGCTGAAGCCATCAGCTGCCTGCATCCCTGATTGCTCCATTTGTGTGGCGCTTTGATTCTCCTAACTCAGCAGGCCAGCCGCGGGCATGGGAAGGGCAGGAAGAACAAACAACAGAGACCAGAGGAAGTTTGTCATGGGGGAAAGCACACACACAGGATGGATTTTTCACTCCAAGCTCTGCTCCGGAAACCCAGCTGCTCACCCTGTATGTTAGCTGTAGGCTCATTAAAAAAAAAAATAATAATAGAAAACTCATCCATATCTTTAAAAGTGACTGAAATCATCTGAGAAAGACTTCCTTTGCCGGTCCCCTGCCCTCCCTACACCCCCAGGACTCTCCTGAGCTTGATACAACTAGCAATAGAAATGGAAGACTGTAATTAAAGTGAGGCCAACTGAGGCTGCTGTTCAAATTAAACTCCTTTAAAAAAAAAAAAACATTTTCAATAAAGCGAGGCTAAACTCAGCATGCTTTAGTCATTACTGTAGCATTTCTCTTCCAGAAGGATTAACAAACACGAAGTACAGGGCTGAGAAACTGTGATCAAACAAAGTGTTTTAGAGGGCTTTATTCTCTCCCTCTTCCATTAACACTGCACTACTGTGATTCAATTCAATGTGTAATGTGGATATGCACACGCATGCTGCGTCACTTGTCCCTGGTGAGGACAATGGAGCCTTCTGTGGGACTGAACACCTCTTTTCGGATCTGTTGGGGGAAAGCCTTACATATGAAAATGTAGGTGACGGTGAATGGCTGTGTATAAAAGCACGTGTTTGCTTGGTTCCATTGTGAGAGCAATGGTATTAAATCTGGGAACTGGAGAATCGTGCATTGATGTGCTCAAGGAAACTGAGCTGGGTTAGGGAGAGGCCGGCTAGGAAACCAGGGAGGCCAGGCCAGATGTGTGGAGGAGGCTTTCCTGGAAGCAACTGCCAGAGCTCTAGAAGAAGCCCAACTCTGGCCATCACTGTCTGTGACCTGGGACTCTCTGTCCTAGCATGGGGCACGTCAATCCAGAAAGGAAGGGTAGGAAAAGGAGGGAGAGAGCAGAGGTGGGAGGGAGAGAGATGGAGGGGGAGGAGAGGAGGAGAAGGCTGCAAATGAGTTTGGTCTCATTCAGGAGAGAGCAGCTCAAACCAGCTTAACTGAAAAGTTAAGCTGAAAGAGAGCATCTCTCTCTCTCTCTCTCTCTCTCTCTCTCTCTCTCTCTCTCTCTCTCATATATACATATCTATGTATATATATACATATCTATGTATATATGTATATATATATATATGACATGAGAATAGAAGGGAGATGGTGGAGGGTATGAGGGGCCAAGAGAAAGAAGAGCTGAGCATCAAGGGAGGGCAATGGGTTACATATGAACAGGAGTTAGCTCATATGCACAATGACGCATATAACATATCAGTATGTAGACAATGATACATACAACATATCAATATGTAGACAATGATACATACACCATATCACTATGTAGACAATGACACATACAACATATCACTATGTAGACAATGATACATATAACATATCAATATACAGACAATGATACATACAACATATCAATATACAGACAATGATACATACAACATATCAATATACAGACAATGACACATACAACATATCACTATGTAGACAATGATACGTGAAATTCAGGATGAAATGAAAAGGACCTTGCAGATGCCAAGACAGAGAAACGAGCCATGAAGAGGTGAGAATGAAAACAGGGCTCAGATTGACTTCATCAACCTGGATCAAACTTGGGGAGTCTGATGCCAGGAGGTTCATTGTCAGCATACTTAAAACACAGTACAATTTGGGGAACAGTTTCCAGGCAACAATCATTCCCATCCCAGGTGCACAATAAAGCTTCAGGTGTAACTTTTTAGAAACTCCTTTGGGAAGTACATGTGGCCACGAGGCTGGATTCTCTAGCGAGCGGCCTAGACTCTAGGGTGGTCTCTGACTGAAATAGCATAAGGTCAGCAGGCCGGAAAGTACGTGTGACGTCCCCGCTAAGGATGGGCCCTATTAACTGGGAGCTAAAGATACAGGTCTAGGCAGGGAGAGTCTGGGATGGACATTCTGGGGGGTTTGAATGAGGTCTGCCTCCACGGATAGCAAAAAGGTCACCAGGTCATTAACAATATCCATTCCCAGCATTCTGGATGGGAAAACAGGTATTTTATCTCCTCCACTGGAGAGAGACCCCTGTGTGTTTAACATTCCTGGTTCCCCTAGTGATCTGTGGGCAAAAAGACTTTGTAGCACCAGCATCAAAACCCATGGTTGTAATAATAATAATAGTAATAGTAATAATAAATTGATAAATAAAAGAGAAGCATCCATGGCAAAGGAAGAGGGGATGAAGAGCCGAGGAAATCTGTATCAAAAGCCTAAGGAAATTTCTAGAACAAGAGCTAGCAAATCTCCTAAAACCTGATCCCTTCTCAGTCTCTTCCCTGTCTCCATCCTCACCACACACCCTCCCTACTCCACCCTGTTTCATTTCCCTCTCCACGGCCACTTTCTTCTCTCAATCCACTTGGATATGTACAATGAGCCCACAGTCCACATACAGCTGCATGCAGAAAAACCCGGGCCACTTGGGAATCTCCAACCAGTTTCCCAAGAACAGAAATTGAGCCAGCTTGCATGCACACATCTGTGAGCTTGACCAGCATCTATCCAGGAGGGATTTCCAGTCTGAAACGGAAGTGGTAAAATATGAGATAAAGAAGAGCAGTCAGCGGGGAAGAGAAAGCCTGGGAGGAAGACTGAAGAAGAGTTTCTCTTCCTGTTCTGAGGAGGTGTGATGCTCCCCCCATCTTGCACATGAAAGGATAAAACATGACTGGAAAATCTGGTCTCAGCGGACCTCCCCTGAGGTACCTGTGGCAACCTCTGGAATCCCCCTTCATCTTTCCCTTATGCAGTAGCTACCAGACAAGAGCAGCCTGTCAGATCCTCAGTACTCACACAGACTCTGGGGAGCATGCGCTGTGGGTAAAGATGACTGTGCTTGCCATGACGTAACTTCCTGTCAGTCTCTCCAGACTCCACCTCCGTTAACATCTTCTCTCTGCTTTCCCAGAGAGTCACCTCACAGGAGACAAATAGGACAATGGAATCCACACTACCATTCCCTTCACTAATCTTTAAAATCCTGCCTTCCATTTACTCCCAAACAACCCACAGTGCAAAGGATGTAAGATGGAGGAGCTAGGTTCCTATTGCCTTCCTCATTTGGCTTCCGCAGTAAAGGTTGTTTACATGGAGCTGTCCTCTAGCTCGGGAGATCCTCCTAGAGTGTTTTCAGATGTGTTCACTTGCTCATTCTGCTGGATGCACGACAAATTCTTCCAGATACCAGGCCAGGTACAAGGCCCCAGCAGTACAACCTTAAACGCCCCAAATTCAAGATTCCACTTTCACCAGCCCCTCCGATTGGAAGGAATACCCTGGAGAAATGCTGCCTGGTAAGCCTTGAGCATGGAAAGAATGTACTGGAAGGGGGTGGGGGAGTGATGGCTCCCTTGACTAGATGGAATTTAAACAGATTTGAAAGCACATGCATTAGGATTGATTAAACAATATGTATTTCCTCTAATTTCCGGAGGCTGGAACTCTCTGGTCAAGGTGTCAGTGAGGTTGAGGGCTCTCTCCCTGGCCTGTACATATCGTCTTCTTTGGGTCCTTGCCTGGTCCCCTTGGTATGTGGGTCTATGTTCTAATCTCCTTGTAAGGACACCAGTCAGGGTATGGCCCCCGCCTAATGACTTACTTTATTTATAACTTGTTTATAGTAATTTAATCATATTCTTTGAGAGTCTATCTTCAAATGCAACTCTATCTAAGTTATGGGGGATGAGGACTTCAACATATGAAGTCTGCAAAGGTACAATTTGACCCACAAACTTTTTAGGTGCTAATCTAACTTTGTTAGAAGGAAAGCTGTGGAAAGAAAACAAGGCATCAGAGAAAGGAGTCTCCAAAGCTGGGGAGCATAGGCACCCCCAAATTACATGATTTTTATATGGCTATGATAATATCTGGCATATGCATCTTAAAAGGGGAAAAGATGTGTTTGGGCCCTTCCAAGCAGAGAAGACATGAGAACAGTTCACAGCTCGTTTAACCAGGGACCAGGAAACACCAAGAGAAGCTGTTGGTGTTGGGCTTTCTACTGTCTCCCCTTTATTGTGTCTGGACTGCCAGCCCATGAGGTAATGCCGCCCACCTCAGGATGGGTCTTTCCACATAAATTAATTGTCTCTGGAAACTCCCTCACAGGCCTGAAGAGATGACTCAGTCAGCAAAGTACTTGGCACACAAGCATGAGGACTTGAGTTCAAATCCCCAGCACCTATGTGTGGCACCATGTGCTATTATCTAGTGCTGTAGAGATAAAGACTGGAGGAGCCCTCAAATTTATGGCTGGCCAGTGCAGCCAGCAGACAGCTTCAAGTTCAGTGAGAGATACTATCTCAAGAGGTAAAATAGAAAGTGATGGAAGAAGACAGACAGACAGACAGACAGACACACACACACACATACACACACACACACACACACACACACACACACACACACAACCCCCCAGACATACCTAGGGTTGGGTCTACACCTCAGTGAATTGAACTCCCTTCACATTGGCCATCATTAACCACCACACAGAAGAGAGTTTTTAAAATAAGGATGATAATTATGCGGAGAAAGGAAGAAATTGGACTCAGCAGGAGTTTGACCTCCATGGACATGTCTTCAGGGAAGGTGATGTTTTCAGTGACATGGAAACATGAGAAGGAACCATCTACACTCAGCAGTATATGTTTATGTGGGGGGTGGGTGGGTGGGAGGTTCTTCACTACCACACTTTCCATCCATTATTCCTCCTTCACCAAGCACATTATTTACCAAGCAATTTTGAACAAATGTAAATCAACCTTCAGTATTTACCTGAAAGCCTCCAAGTCAGCACATCATTGAGATATTTGCATATCGGGGTTTACTGCAGCGCTATTCCCAACAGCTAAGTCCCAGAGCCAACCCAGGTGTCCAACAGGAGAGAAACAGACAAAGAAAATACATGCACACACACTAGAGTTGTTTAGCTGTAAGAAAAAAAAATGTATCATTTGCAGGAAAATGGACACGACTGTAGACCATCATAGAAGCGAATAAAATCAGTCTCAGAAAGATAAATATTCTAAACTGGACACTGATACATGAGATTGCATATGTACAGATAGTACAAAAGTAGCAAGTAGAAATTGCCTAAGGGGATAAAAGGTACCAACAGCAGGGAGGAGGGTGAGAAGGAGCTGGCAGCCGAGAATGGGAGTAGCATGCTCAAAGTACATTAGATCCTTGCCTGATGTTGCCCGGCTTAATGGAATAAAATGTACGCATCATAGGCAGATGGATAATAGAGATATAAGTAGGTAGATGTAGACCCTAACTCACACAGCCAGCGTCTCTGGAAGGGAGGAGTTCATGTCAGACCCAAAGACAGAGACAGCTAGCGAAAGGCAAGGAAAACAATGTTGTTCCCAGGAGAAGACACAAATGCAGACGTCCTGGGGCAGACAAGGGTTAAGTATGCTCAGACAACCAGAGGAGGTCGGTGTGGGTAAAGACCGTGACTGAAGAGAAAGTGACACAGGGCGAGAGCAGGAAGGTCAAGCAGAGCCTGGCAGCCCCGCTGTGACCGGACGACATTTGGACACACCTTGATGATGCTGGAAAAAAACGGAACAGGAAAGAGAGGGCCTCGGGTGCGCAGGTACTTTGACCTTGGGAGAGAGACAGGACAGTTCTGTGTTCACCTCTAATGGAAACCTATGGAAGGGGTGTGTGTATAGGTAGAAGGGATAAATTAGTACAGGGGTGAACAAATGAGTCATGAGAAATGCATTTGATGAGACACATTGGCTCAGGCCTGTTGTTCTGTATAAGGCTTGTCCTAAGACATGCCCCTCGGCTATCTGGTACTTGCAGCAGCAGACTGAAGCACCTATTACCATGTGCAAGTAGGCCACTGTGCTACCCACGGGCAAACCAAACTTTTCCTGCAGAACATTTTGAATTAGGTCTAAAAGCTGGGGGAGTTTGATTAAGCCCCCAAAGCTGCAGACCACAAAGCATGCAGGAACTGTGGCTGAGCCCGGGTCAGTAGGAGAGAAAGCAGCAGTTCTGCTTTGCTGATGGAGAAGTGGGGCTTCTCCATCCCCCGCCCATTCCTCCTGCTCCTCCCCCCCCCCCCGCCCCCGCCTGCATCTGGTCTTCCTCCACACCAGCACAGGTACCTCTGATTGTCGTGGTACACCCACCTCTGTGGACCCTGGGGTCTAGACTAAAGCCCACTAGAATAACTGGGCCATTGAATTCGAAATTAAATCGCCCCCATAGGCCCTTCTCTTTCCAGCTAGTGAGCTCATCAGGGCTCAGATAATGGAACAGTTCTTGCCACTAATGGGCCATGAGCAAGCGAAGAAAGGAAAATGTCCCTCTATGACTCCACTAGAGAGACACAGGAGGAGAAGGTCACTGGCAAAACCACTGAAGTTCTTAATGTTTGGGAAGAACTTTCCTTTGATTAGAGGGGATCTAGAGCATAAAAAATGGACACATCAGGATGCGTTTACAACCAGAATGGACCTGTGTCCATGCACCCCAGAGATGTAAGTTCAGGCTTCTGAAATCTTACCACCCCAAAATGTCCCACTGCTAATCCATCCACAGACAAGCGCATGTGAGATCTTCTGAGTCAGAAGAACCTTCTAGAAGCTGCTTGCCAGGAAAAGTGGAATCCACTGAGGCAGCCTAGTTGACTTGGACCACAGAGGCCACAGGTGTCAGAGCACTCCGGTGTCATCCCTCCAGGAACTGTGAGGGCTTTGACAGTGACTGGACAGCTCAATAGTAAGGTCTTCCAGAAACGGCGAGGCAGACCAAGATGCTTCTGGGATTCAGTTCTAGGGAGACATCTGCAGCTGCTGGCAACTGAGAAAGTTCTGGGTTCAGAGCCCTTCGGAAATTTGGACTCCATTGATGCTTCTTCAGGGGCTACTCCAGAGACCGGGGCAAAAAGGAAGATGCTCTTCTTGCCCACCGCCAGTCATCCAGTTTACCTGCTTGATCACCTTGAAAAGGTGAGATCCA